>JAKTSK010000057.1:0-75619 GCA_030580155.1 Diutina siamensis | reverse complement strand
TCAAGTGACTGGAGGGCCCGCCAGGACACTTGTGGGAGATCCATCAGAGGTGGGTGGGTAAAGGGGGATGTCCCCAGGAGAGCTGAGCTCCTGGGACTGGCAGGCATTGGAAGCTATCGTTCCTGGGGAATGGTGGCTACCCAATGTGCTAGTCATTCTGGGAATGGCTGGCAATCTACTGAGGTCATTTGTCCCTTGGGGTAGTTGATCTCCTTCTCTACTTTGAAAGGTCCCTTCATTTCATGGCCTTCAAACTTTACCCTTCTCAATTTAGTTTGAAAGGTCTCCTTTTATGGCCTTCAAACTGATTTTGGAGACTACCTTGGTTTCCAAAATCTGTGACGCTCATTTGTTGTTCAGTGTCGAGTTGATTCCCGAGTTGTGCTGCCGCTCAAACAACACCCCACTAATCTCCTTGTTGTGAAGGTGATACCGGGACGGGAACCATTCTTTACTTCTTGGCTCATCCTTTACATTATGGTGAGCGAAGCTTTCAGGAGGTTAAAGATGGGTGGATCTTTAACCAAGTGAAAAGGTAAAGAGGCTCACCCCAGTGATGGTATAATGGGCGAGTTGTACCACATTGGGATAAGGGGAGGTAAGTAGTTAAATACGGCTTTTTTTTTTCAGTGATGGGTCTTCCCTAACTAGAGGAGGGTGGGTGTACGGGAGTACGATGTCAGGTGACCGGGGAGTACGGCGTAGTGGTCTACTGTGGGAAGATCCATCACTGGCGGGCCCCCTACGGCCCGTTTTTTTTTTTTATTTTTTTCAATGAACATCACATTGATCATGTTGTAGACTAACTCAGTTAAAGGCGCGCATTTTAGTTAAGCAAATAGTGAGCTAATGTATAGGCGGGCTTCACTGAGGGAGTTTAAGTGACAAGAGTGATGTGCACAGTTCGTGCTGGGCAATAGTGAACAGCACAGGTCATACCAGCCAACATGGGACCAAAACTAGCACCCAAACTGGTACACTCTAGTCGCACTGGGAGCCATACTGGTTTCTAGTTATACGAATGGCCCGCACTGGACCCTTACTGAACCCTTCTGGTTCCCAAAGTCGCACTGGAGTCGCACTGGACCCTACACTGGTCCTACACTTCGTACTGAGTCGCACTGGGCCGTACATTGGTTCCACACTACGTACTGGTGTCACACTGGCCACTCTGTTGGTACCACACTACGCACTGAGTCGCACTGGACCCTATAGTTGATTGGAAGTGCGCTAGACCCGCACTGGTAGTCAATAGTAGCGTTTATCAACAAAAAAAAAACAACACCAAGGTAACTCGTTAAATAGCAAAGTATTGGCATTATTAATCAAAATACAGAGAGTTAAACATTTACATCATAAAATCATCTCAACAGCCAAAACGGGGAGCATTACGGTACTTCATGATATGAGCCCTGCCCGTTGCCGCATCGTAAACGCTCGTAAACGGGCAAAAAGGGCTCAAATCAATGATTTTGAAATGCAGTTTTAACCCTTAAACAATGGGATATCACTGTTAAATGATTATATCCACTTAATTTAAAGCTCAGTCTATTCTTTTTATATACTTTTGTCTTCGTTACTCTCCGTTTCATTGAGTTATAAGCGTTTTAATTTCCTTATTAGTGTCTTTACCTATTTGTGCATAAGGTAGTGTTCCCACCACGCTAAAAATAGAAAAATCGATTTTCGACCCTTTGTTGACATTTTGAAATTTTTCCTCGGCGAATAATGCCCGAAAGTTGAAATTAAATTGCTTCTGTGGAGTTGAGTAGTGCATCAATTGGAATGATGGCTATACCATTCGAATACGGATTGTTCCATAAATAGTTTAATGAGTTCAATTTGTCTTTTCAGAATATTTTTTTGGAAAATTCAAAATCAAGGATGGACATTTCAAGCCATCATAGCTAAACTAAAAGTGAGCTTAGTTAAATAAAAATTAAACTTCAGTGGATGTATACATAGAGGTACCTAATTATATCTTTTGTTTGTTTCAATTGTCTTCCAACGTGGAAAAACGTGTTCTCTCCTACTAAGGGGGGACCCTTACGGTGAAGCTAAAATTCACCATATTCACACCCACACAGGGAAGAGAATAATCAATGATCATTAAAATAAATAAAACTATCAATCTGAGTATCAAATAGGTTAGAATAAATCTTACCCTTGATCTTGTCTTAAAACGAGGGTTTTTTCCGTTACTTTTAAAATGATCCGCTAACGCTCAAGGTGGCAGATTGGAAATATGGTCCTTCTGAAGCCATTAAGATAAAGATTAGTTAAAGAAGTTGTTAATAATGATATAATCTTGGTGGGTGGCCTTTGGGGGAGGTGAACCGCTAAGGAAATTGCTTGTACTCCAATGACGGAAAGACTGTATCTATCACCTCTTTTGTATACCAACAGCAACTTGGACGCTTACTTCGATTGGAAATGGTTTAACTGTAGTTCATAAATGAAAGCTTAGTTTTGTTTGAGGTTTGGACTAATGAAAGAATATGTAATTTTGTGACCTGACAGTATACTTGTTTGGTTAAAACTCCATGATTGATCACTATCAAACTTACGAGTACCTTGAAACCAAACAGAGTAACTGTGAGTATAATTTATCTTGAGTTACAGTTAAAACCATTTTGAAATTCCCACTTTTATGGACGGTAGCGATTTTCAACTTCCTGTTAATGGTGGTATAGCTAATAAGAAGATTAAATCTTATTGAAGGATACCAACTGGACTGAGACAGCATACTTCAATTCTTAACGGAATCCTCATCTTTCTTGAAATAGGTGATTGTCAGTGACAACCCAGGGTTGGGAACTGTGGAAGTGGCAGTGGAAGCATTTGGCGACATTTTTTTCACAGCAGATAGGGGTTTAAGAGCTGTTATCTGTAATATTCATAATATTACAGTAGTACACTATACCTTTAATGGGCCCAATCATATATGAACCATCCACTAAATGACAATCACATATAGTATTCATCTGCAAACGTCATTCTGGGTTATTTGCAATCAATTCTGCGTGATCCGTCAATTGTTTCATACACAAGTAAAGGATTTAGAGAATTGAATTAGTTGTAGTTATTTTAACTAGCCAAATGGCTAGCATATTCGCATTAGATTGGTTAATTTCATCAATCATAAGCACCGTAATATCGTGGGCTTAGCCCTCTACACCGTCGACTATTACCTGAAACACAACCAAATTATACCAACTCTTGATGTTCACTAAAATCCAATCAATACGACACTTCTGTAATTATTAGCTGAAGTCATCGTCAAGGTCTTTAGACGAGGGCCATCACCTGCATACTCGAAAGATCGCCGTATTAATTGACGGGGATGGTTCATTTACATTATGGTCGATGTCAATTCTAGTCCAACCAAACAAATTGATGACTCACCAAATCATGGCTCCGATGATACTTTTCAATGGCTACGGACATCGGTAAGAGACTTACTTGCTGAAGAAGATGAGAATGAAGTAAAGGAAGAGATAACGGGTTCGGTGGCTTTACCATCAATGGCCGAAGATGAACCATACCCTCTAATTATATACCATTCAAAACTGTTATATGATACCAACTCCATCGATGTGAGGGACCTTATCAATGAAATTCGGTCATCACCTATAATTGACCTCAACGCAGGAGCTAATGATGAAATATAGCGTATGTATTTGGTTGGCAATTATATACAATATGACTAAACCCCATTAATTTCCAAGTATTCCTTGTGCAACTTTTCTTGTTGTTGATATTGCTTCATCAACTTCTTTTTGGCACTTTTACTCACCTCTTCGCCGGCGGCATCTTTGGTGGGTAACCCTAAATCATCCCACTCCAGATAAAGCAGCTTATCCTTAAACATATCTTGCGGGGCCACCTTCATCTTTTCCAATCGTTCTGTTTCCTTCTTGGCTTTTTCTGCCGCCTGAGCCGCCTTTTTAGCCGCTTTTTCTTCAGCAGCCTTTTGCTTTTCTTGTTGTTGAGCAATTATCGCTTGACGTTCTTCATCAGTTAAAAACTTGATCAATGCTCCACCTTGGGGCCGGTCATCCAATGAAACGTTCAAGTTGAGGAGGTCACCTCTGACGGCATCACAAGCAATCAAAATCTTCAGCAATTCTTCCTTGTTGATGGCCGAAGTTCTAACTTCATCCCTAAACTTGGATAACAATTTAACATAGGGAGCCACCACGTCTTCACTCAGACTCAGCGATGATGATTCCAGTTGAGATTCCCATCCTAACCCATCCAGTCTAACCGTGAACCCCAAAATTCTCAACACTTCGGTGATATAGTTGGCAATATTGATAATAGGCTCAATTCTCAATTCATATTCACCAGCATTGGCACCAGCAATGTAATTGTTGGCCTTGGTAACCAATTGACCAACCACTTGAATTGCTTGAGTAGTGTTGATATTATCACAAAAAGCACCATGGACATCATCCTGAGCTTGAGCCAAGGCAGCAATTAATTGCTTCTCTTGATCACCACACTTTTTCGAAATGATCTTGCCCGAAGCCAATTGGTGATTGTAATCACCCAAAAGAGCACGGACATTGGTGAAAAACTTGGTCAATGTCGATTCTGTAGTCTTTACTTCATGGACCAACGAGTCCTTAAAGTCCATGGGCTTATCCCATTGAGTCATGGCAAATACCAATCTTAATTGACGGGGCAGGTATTGTTGAAGAGCTTCATCAATGGTGATAAAGTTCTTCAATGACTTCAGCATCTTTTGCCCTTGAATGTGTAAATGACCCGAATGTAAAAAGTAATTGACCCATTGGTTATTGTCATAGAAAGCTTCCAGTTGAGCTAATTCGTTATCATGGTGGGGGAAACACAAGTCAACCCCTCCCAGGTGAATATCGAGCACATCACCAATCATGTCCAGAGCCATCACTGAACATTCAATGTGCCAACCAGGCCGCCCTTGGCCCCAAGGCAGCTTCCACGATGGTTCACCTGGCTTCAGAGCTTTCCAAAGAGCAAAGTCCACCAGGTTCTTCTTGCCATCGTTAGAGGATAACAGACCTTCACCATCAGCAATAAGCAGCATATCCCCCTTCAGCCAGGGGGCCAACTTGGCATAGTCATGATTGGGAGAGTTTTCAAACTTATGGACATCAAAGTATACCAGGCCATCGGCGGTAGCATAAGCGTAACCATTGGCAATAATCTTTTCCACGTAATCAATGATTTCTGGAATATATTCTGTGACTCTGGTGGTAACATGGGGCGGCAATACATTCAACTTGGCCATTTCTTCCAAAAATTTGTTTTCCCAATGATAAGGAAATTTCCGGAAGATAGACGGATCATTGACTGTCAGACCAAATTCAGCATCAAGCGCAGGGGCTATGATTTCTTCAACCAGGGACAAAAAGGTGGCCAAATCAGGTTTGGAAGTGATGGCAGTTGCTGCCTTGGTGGCTCCCTTCAAGTACATGGGAAACTTGGGCTTGGTAATTGCAAGAGATTGAGGATCAACTTGACCCGCCCATTTAAGCACCGCTTCAGCACTAACTGGTTCTTGGTTGAATTCAGGCAAATTCTTGGAAACATAGGTGACCAAACTATCATTAGCCAACTTGAGCAAGCTGTCATCAAGTGATTGGTAAACCTTGGTGACCTTTTCATCAAACAAATATTGTTGACGAGCAGCAACAATAATCTTGTCATCGACATCGGTAAAATTCAGCACCATGTAAACATTATAACCAAAGTAATCAGCCAAAAGACGACGAACCAAATCAAAATGCATGAAAGACTTGAGATGACCCAAGTGCAGTGGGGCATAAGGGGTGATACCACATTGATACCACGAAACATGGCCAGGACGAATGGGGACAAACTCCTCCTTGGATCGGGTCAACGAATTGTAAAGTTTAAGCTTAGGCAACTGAGCACTTGCAACGGGACGAGCCCACTTAGGTTGGTTGACTGAAGACATGAGCCGTAACGCTGTTTTCATACAGGGGGGATACCGCCGTGTTAAGTTAATCGGTGTCGTCTTGATGAAAAATGAGTGCGGCGCGCTATCGAGATGCCACAGTGATTCATAATTATATGTATTAGACAGTCTCTATTTATAGTCCACTCGGTTTAATAAATCCCCCAAACATCTTCACAGCCATGACAGAACTTCAGACAAGCGACAGATGCCAGCAATGGGTAATCGGAAAGCCCGATCTTTTCATCGATAAACTCATCAGCAAAGTTATCTTGACCTCTAGCCATGGCCCCAACGAATACACAGATCGATTCATTAGGTTCCATCGTCAGTACAAAATCTTGGACTCTTCTCACTGGAGCATCGAACGAAAGCGTGATTTTACGGCACTTGGTGGGCAAGTGATCGGTGATAGGATTAGCAATCACCTTTAACAATTTTTCTTCGGAATTGACCAGTCTGATACTTAACTTGTGTAACAATTGTACCATCAACCCCAGGAACCGCTTAAACGTTCTTGGGATCCGAACCAGTGGGTTAACTTCGATAAGTACCCCTCTAGCGGTATGGATATACACCTGTAATTTACCCGCCTTGTTGATGGGAGAATCCAATAACGTCAACAAACACTGGTGGGTGATATCAGGACGAGCTTCGGCAATATCCCGACCCATCTTCCGAAGTAACCCTTGATGATCGTCACAATTCAACAAGGCAAATTTGTCCCCGCCACCAGGGCCGGTGTTTACCTTGTGAGTCTCCAAACAAGCCTGGGACAACACCACGATGAGTCTTTGAGAATCTTTGTCTTTCAGAGAGAGCGCTGATGGTTGAACTGGGATCATCAGAGCATTGGCAGGGGCCTTGTTAGTGACCTTGGAAGAGTCTTTGGTGGTGGGATCCTGTTTAGCTGATTCCTTATTGTCACCATCACTTTCCTTTTGCGGTTGTTTCCTCTTGTCACTGGTGCTGACCATCTTGACTTTTTGCGATGCGATGGAGATGGTGATGAAGGCGATCAACGAGGAATGAGAAGCGGTCCAAGATGATTTGAAGAAAATGCCGAGGCATGAGGATAAGAGGGGAGGGGTTTATGTGGTGGTATAGTTAGTTGATTTACTTGATGAATGGTTTATTATGTGGAGATTGAATAGATTGAAAAATATTTTGGAGGAGCGAAAGTTGGTTTTGGGCGTTAACTGGAGGTTTCGAGTGAAGTTAATAAATTGGTGATTATTAAATTTCTGATCACTTTTAGAGGGATTGGTTTTAATTGCTTACTTGTCCTATCGACTTGGCAAAATTACAGAGTCCATTATTTGGCCAGATAAAGCTTGGTATCTTTATTTGAGATTTTTTATGCTAAGTTTCACAGAAACCATATGAGTAGTCAAGAGGGAAAAACAAAGTTTAAGTATGGCACTAAGTAGTGATGATGATAGTTTGGTATGCGGTTAGAGGAAAGGAGGATGATTGTGCTGGAATATTCATTTTGATAGAATGTCCGTCGCTGTAAGGTACTTGAATGTTCCAGGATATTCACCTCAATAGGATGTTCAATGCATTGTGCAGTTTATTGTACAAAAGTTTAATGTATGAAAATTAAAGTTCATCATGATAATTTTCAAGTCCTATGAAACACTAAAAGATTTGTTGGTTTTTAAAAATCAATTTGTTCATCTGAATTTAAAACAATCTCTCTTCATTTATAGATTTCCTCAATAAAGTATATGGGGACCTAAATACTTTCAATGCTCCTCAAGATCAATTGATAAAAGGTAAGTAGGTAATTTCTCCGACTACTTTCCCAATATTTTCGATAATTCACCTTTTTTTTTTTTCATTAGATCAGCCAGGGGGTATTTTCAATGATAGGGTTCTCTGTTCGAATATAATATTTCCAGGCTAAGTGATATTATAATTACCAATGATTGCTCGTATTGGAATTAAGTAAACCCTATTTTCAAATACCATACCCCTTTTGCCGCTTTCACCACTTCCATTGACTACTCTTCCTTCACTTTCATTACCTTCCCTGGCTTTAACCAAATAGAAAGGGTACCAATTTTACAATAAAAATAATTATACAAACAATAATAAACCCATGAAAACATTCAACCACCCCACCACCCTCTTATCTATATCCCCCATAATTGCTTTCTCATTTTGTACCCCAGGTTATCAAATATTTTTCAGAATTGAGCCCTGGGGCGATGGCGATAAGATGGGCATCATCTTCATCATCACAACTGCACCCCCTCCCCATTAGTCTTACTCATATTCATCCATAAATCATATACTCATTATATACAATTACAATTGCAAAGGTTGGTTGTTTTCCTTGGCAGCTTCACCGTACTTCTTCAATCTAATCGATTGGATGGTAATGAAACCAGAGGTGGCTTCGGGAGAGAACCCAGTCAATTCATCCATAGAGGATTCAGTGGCATCGTACAAGTTTTCAGTTTCGGAAGATCTACCCAAAACAATCACATTACCCTTGTAAGCAGCCAATCTAACCTTACCATTGACGGTCTTTTGCGATTGAGGAATGGTGGAACGAATGAATTCACATTCGGGGGTAAAGTACATCCCGTTGTACAATTGTCTCGAGAAAGAAATGGTGACAAATTGATCTCTCAACGCCCGCAATTCCTTGTCCATGGTCAACCCTTCAATATCAATGTGAGCCGCTCTCAAAATGGTCAACCCGGGGGTTTCGTAACACCCTCTCGACTTGATACCAATGAACCGGTTTTCCAAAATGTCAACCCGGCCCACCCCGTTTCTCTTGGCCAATTCGTTGGCAGCGAGGAAAAGTTCGACAGAATCGGTGATCGACTTGCCTTGAACATCCAATTGCACGGGGATACCCTTTTCAAAGTGCACCACAAATTCTTCAGGCTTATCGGGAGCATCCAAGGGATCAACAGTCAACTTCCACATATCCTTAGGAGGAGTGGTGTCGGGGTCTTCCAAAATACCGGCTTCGTAAGAAATGTGAGCCAAGTTTTCATCAGTAGACCAGGGCTTGGCCTTGGTTTGAGCCACGGGGATCCCCTTTTCAGCAGCATAGTCCAACAAGTCCTTTCTCCCAGCAAATCTTTCGAAAAAGGCGGGATCTCTCCAGGGAGCAATCACTTGCACGTCAGGCTTAAGAGCGTAGTAAGCCAATTCAAATCTGACTTGATCGTTACCCTTACCGGTACAACCGTGGGCCACAGCAAAACAACCGTGCTTCTTAGCAACGTCGATTTGAGCCTTGGCAATCACGGGACGAGCCAACGAGGTACCCAACAAGTACCGGTCTTCGTATTGACAGTTGGCTTGGATAGCGGGGAAACAAATCTTGTCGACAAATTCCTTCTTAACATCGGGGCATTCGAAAGCACAAGCACCAATCTTCAATGCCTTTTCCTTGGCGGCTTCAAAGTCTTCCAATTGACCGGCATCGACGAGACAGGCGACGACTTCGTAGCCTTCTTCAAGCAACCAAGCAAGAATGATGGAGGTATCCAAACCACCGGAGTAAGCAAGACAAACTTTACCCTTGGACATTATTAGTATTTATCAGTGAGGAGGTTCGGGGTGAGGGCAATTGGGGCCTTTATATAATGAAAAATTTGCGGAGTGCACATGGGGAGCTAACCGCGATGACTCGATTACTTGTTTGGGACTGTTTATATGCAGATGGAGCTGGACTAGAGTTTTCGGAACCGTCCTCGAAAATAAGTATTAGAAGGGGTTGAATATAGCGGGGTGGGTGTAGAGAAAGGTTGGGGTGGTCGAAATGATTGTTGTGAACCTGGGGGTCTCTCGGTACACCATTCCCTCACCCGTATTTGGTCTTTTACCCTCCATTTAATTTTATTTCATTGACGACGAATGACAAAAAAAAATTGGAACCAACAATAAAATTTAATCAACATTGATCACCAACTATAAAAGGGCACTTTCCCTCCTCGTCGGATTTTGTCAATTGATAACGCCACCAACTCATTTATTGCACCCGCGCGATTGGATCACAACAGATGCTGCTCAAGGACCAAGGCAACCAGGCCTACCAAGCGGGAGAGTATCTTAAGGCTGCCAAACTATACCGGGATGCTCTTGACCAAGATGCCACCAATGCTGTTCTTTATAGTAATCGGGCCCAATGCTTCCTAAAGTTGGGAGATTTTGATCGGGCATTGAGGGACACGGTGGGTGGCATCAATACCGTGGCCCCCACCGACACTAAACTCTTGACCAAGTTGTATTTCCGCAAGGGGTTGGCTCTTAAAGGGTTAAGAGATTATCAAAAGGCGTTATATTGTTTTGAAAAAGCCCTTGACTATGACGGCACCAATGGGGATGCCCGCCGGGAAATCTCCGACATTGGCTCATTGGTGGAAGTGGAATCGGTGGACAAGTTACCCCCAGAATTTGCTCAATTATTACATTCTGGCCGCAACCCCAACTTGGTTACACCATCAGTGCCAGTAGTTCTGCAACTGGCCGCCGACGAGATTGCCGCCATGTTTCCTGAACTGAAACCTAAACCCCAACCAGTTAAACCTACCCCGGTTACCCATGATGAATCACCTTCACCCCTCCAACTCCTTGAACATCTTCGCAACCTTGACCCCTCCCAGAAACAATCGGCCTACTCCTACGTGTTGGGATTAACCCCAACTGACCTTGATATCTTCAACAAGGGAGTTGACTTGTCGTTCTTGGACTTTTATTTGGAAGCCGCCGCCCACCACTCGTTTGACGAAAATTTGGTCACCGCTGCATTATCGTCATTAAGTGGCTATCCTCGCTACTCGCTCGCCATGGACATGGTTGATAAACACAACCGGGAAACCATTGCTGGTAAACTCCCCCAGGCGGCTCCATTACTTAATTTATAATCATGCCTGCATTAACTATCGTTGCCATTTGTTAAATGCCAATCGGTTGGGAGACCGCTTCATCCACCCAAACGAAATTACCCCTCGAGTGCTATCATTAATCAATTGCTGACGAACCAGGAGAGGATGAGTGCATCGGCTTAATTCAATTGCTGCCAATCCCGCCACAATTGGTGATGACATCAGTGTCCCCGAAAGTACAACATCATCGCTATTTGGCCCCACCAGAGAAATCAAAACCCCAGGAGCGAAGAGATCCACACACCGGCCCCAATTGGAAAATGGGGCAATAGAATCATTGCTATCATCAATAGCACCAATGGTAATTGCACCAGCAGCCAGGGCAGGACTCATGAGACAAGCATTGACATTTTCATTCCCAGCCGCCACCACCACAATGATCCCAAGGCGATTAATCTCATCAATCACCGCGTTCAACGCCAGCAGCCGTACCGCCCCGAGCGACATGTTAATCACCAGCGGCTGACGATGGATATCCACTTCATTGGCAATCCACTCCAACCCATAAATAACCGTCAGCAAATTTCCACTCCCTGCATAATCTAATACTTTCACCAGAATAATCAGAGCATTTTTAGCAACTCCATACGTAGTACTAGCCACCAATCCAGCGACATGGGTACCGTGGCCATTCAAGTCATCGTCCAGTTCGGGGGAAAAGTTAGCCCCATGACTGGCCCTTCCTTCAAACTGGTAATGATCGATATCAACCCCAGTGTCCACTACATAGACTTGTACTCCAAGTCCCAGCGATTCCAGATCCCAAAAGTAGCTAAACTCTGAACCAAGCATTTGGCGTTGACATACTCTAGCCAAGTGTCGTGGAGAATCAGATTGTTCGATAATGTCAGTGGTATAGATCTTGGTATCTTGTACTAGCCATCGCACATAGGGATTATTGGTAAGATGGGCAATACCAGTGGCATCAAAGTCTCCGACTACCCCTGAAATCAGGCCAATGGTGAACTTTCGGTGGTTTTGGGGAAGCCACCGTTCCACTAGGGCAAGCCCAAGGTGAGGGTTGAGGACAAGAATAAATTGTAATGCCCATACTCCTGAAATGATAAAAAGATTAGAAAACAAAAACATGGTCACCAACGAGAAAATAGCCTCAGTTTATGTTTTTAACCATTAGTTCCAGTTTCCCTCATCACCACTAGTTGAGCTATTAATATACCAACGAGATGGTCGCATTAAACTGCACCGTAACCAGACCGCTGTTGACGAAGTTGAGACACTCTAAACCCATACTGGTGGGATTGAACCAACTCATCCACCACAGGATACTTCAAGAGTTTTTGAATGCGAGGATTATCCAAGTTGTAATTATTGATGGTGGCCGACGCTTCAGCGTACAACAATTCATCATCATCGAGTCCCTCTTGTTCAAAAAATGTTACCATGTCACCATCAGCACCATCAAGCATATGTGATACGGGGGTATCATCGGGAGTGGTTTCATAAATGGCCTTGACCAGCAGGGTAACCAGGGGAGCGTAGGATCCCGCCATGGCTCGTTGTTCCTGAGTGGAGAGGATTTGTCGACCATTATCATTTTGAAATCCATGATCAATCCAATGTTTTTGTTTACCGTCACCATGGTAGCGAAACCCTTGTTCAATCTTCTTTACTCGACTTGACAGGGTGGGATGCGCAATCATGATGTCCACCAGATCAAATTGACGGTAATGGTAGTAGTCACCATAATAGGTGAGCTTAAAGTCCCACCACAAATCCTTGACCCCAAGCCAGTCCTTGACGGCATACCAAAACTTAACTCGAGCTGTGGGCAATTCGGTAAGAGAAAAGTCCCGCCAATTGAACGAAAGCCAATGACCAATGGAGAATGGAATCAATTCCATACAAAGCAAGGAGTTTTGGATTGCCACCGCCGTTGATTGGTGATGGCCCATCTCGGGGAGAACCCCAGCAGCGTTTAGAATGGCCAAAATCACTCCTTGCCAATAAGACGCAAAGATAATGAGCTTTACACAAAGAAACTTTCCAATTGGATTAAATGGCTTTAAATCAGTCCAAAGAATCTTCCAAAAAAGTGCCAAACAGTAGAGGGAAAGGGTGACGGTACAATTGTATACCAATGTCGTCCAAAGGTATACCAGCTTCACCAGCATATCATTAACGTCATAAAACCCCACTAATTCCCCCACCAATATCGAAATGCAAAGCACTGGCTTAAGCCAGACGTACTGTAATATCCCCCGTTTAATATAAAGGAAGGTTCTCGGGTCGGAAATATCCACCGGGGGTAAGATTTTATTTAAGGGAAACACCGGATGTGCTACCGGGGGTCTTCCCAGTGTCATGATAATAATCTGGCGCTCTCCGCCAAGCATCACCGTTAAAAGACTGTAAAAGGTATAAATTACAAACGCTTCGTACACTTCCCGGAGCGGCTCGATGAAGTACTTGGTAAACACTGAGTTTTGGTTGAGCACCATTGAATAACACAGGAGGGCAAATAACGGCACAATTAAGTTGATTCGGAGCATGAGTCGTTGTTGAAACGGCTTGCGATAGTTGCGTAGATGGAGCACCACCAGCACCGATATGACAATGGTGGATACAACCAGAGCAATGTAGCATGCGGATATGACCCACGGGGGTAACTCAAACATCAAGGGTAGGTCGTTGTTAGTGGTGTTATTGTGTGAGTGATGTGCAGTGGACAAAGTTGATAACGCGGGGCATACGAAGTGATGGTTGAGATGGAGGGAGAGAGGGAGAGGAAGAGAGAAGGACTACTGGCGACTGCCACGTGGTATCATAGGGTGATTGGTTAGGCGCGATTGACTAGGTGTGATTGGGTAGGTGTTGTTGGCTAGTGTCAATAACCTTTGCAAGGGATATTGATCATAGCAATTGATGAATATTCCCAAAAATGAACTACTTCAAAATTGAATTTGATAAAATTTAACTGTTTCTCTTTATGGTCACCAGTTTGAATTTAAATTGGGATGGTCTGACTAGTGTGTGATGATTTGTTGAAGCTGTCGACAGTTGTTGGTGATAGTTGTGTGTCCAATTGGCTTCAATTGGCTACCATTGGATGGATTTATTTAATAGGGGATGCTATTTTGACGGTAGTATCGTAGTGGCTATTGCTTTTGACTACACGGTTATACATGTTGACGTTACTTTACCACGGTTATCTTTTCAACAAGATGATATAGAAAGTATATTCAGTATATTTTTAGTTATTTGATAAATAAAAGGTAGATCATTGTAGTTCCTTGAAACCGTATTCTAGTTTTGCTTTGTAGATGTGATTCTCGTTTTGATAATTTTAAAAAGACATGATCACCAATCGAAATAAGTTATCGAGGTAATAAATAGCTAATTTAGAAAGATTTATGATGATTAAATATTAATTTTAAAGTTCGTATTGGCTCATTTCGTGATAATATCACCATTTGATTGCTATTAGTGGTACAATTATAACCATTGGTGAAACTGACACATTTTATGGAAAGATATCATTATCAATCGTGTTAACAAAACTCAATGTTAGAATGAAGGTCGTAGTGTCAGCTGTTTTGGGGCAGAAATGGGTGCCGGGGGTTCCTGTACGACTTGGTCATAATGAGTCAATACAATAATTCCGAGATAAATACCCAAGATATGAGTCGGGTTTAAGTCATTGAGTTGGGATAGCAATACTCTACTAGGAGTTTGGGATATATAGGCTCTTTCCAGAAGGATAAAATTGATGGCCATCAAGAATAAGCTTAAGCTTTGACCCTGAGATCAAAGTTTTTTAACGTAAGCTAAAGGAAGTTTTCCTGTCCGAAAATATTTAAATACTTGACCATCCCCAATATGGTTTGTGGATTGCCCATCTCCTCGACCCATGTCCAAAAAAGATTAAATCAATCTTTGACAATTTAACCTGTCTTATACCAAACCATTTTTCGTTCACTAGATGGAGTCTCTTAATATTAGTCTCATTTCTTAATCGGCTTTTCCAACCCTCTTGATTGGGAACGAATATTGGTAAGATTCGACATCAAAATTTACCATTTCTTAACTGCATTTATCAATTCGCTAAATCGATACTCTAACACCACCATCACCCCATTAACCTCAAAGCAAGTTCGACCAGAGCAAACGTACCAGCCGAACAAGGCACTGCTCTCGTCAAACAAGGGACAATGCCCCTCCAAAACCCATTAAGTCCATGGGTATTATAAATATACTTCAGAGCACTCGAAATTTTCCCATTAAACCTTGAATTTGCCCCAAACCCATCGCTTTGAATATTAGATTTAATCACGTCCAACGGGTACAGCAGTAACCAAAGAGCCACCCCCGAAAGAGCACCACTAGCCAACAATTCAGGAGTACCAATCTGGTCCCTACTACTGTAACCATGAATTTTGACCAATTGGCGAATCAAAGTCTCATAGGTTAAAAACCACACCCCATAAGCCTGAATTTCCCGTAAAAGAGTAATAGTAGATCCTCTAAATAACCCTTTTACCCCTTGGGTATTGTATATTTGCTTCACCATCGACAGAAGGGTATGGGATGCCTTCAGATCGGCCTGACTCAAGATTCTCAACTGCTCGACGGGACCCGCCACGGGAGTATTGACAATCCCAGCCACCGCCCCACAAATATATGTCTGGGGCCATAAATCAAGCTCGCGTTGGTTGGTCCGGGTCAAGATCTGACGCTTGGCTTCATGGAACCCATAGAATTGAATTGAGACACAAGCACCAACCCCCACCAACGGTGCCAACGTCCCCTTATAAAACGCCAACGGACCCTCATTCTTCACCACCAGCAGGATAATCCCCCCCATGGTGGTGGGGTCCCCCGATTTGGCCGTCTGTAATCGGATCTTCACCAAGTCAAATGGTTGGCCAATGAGCACCTGAGTGGCCCCACCGACAAATCCTGCAGCCACATCCTTGATTTTACGCAGCAACGACGTGTCGATGGTTTTTACCACCTCGTCGAGCTCAAACGAATCACTCATATTGGGATTTTAGTCAAAATGATGGTTAAAGTTGATATCATCATATCACGTGATTTACATCCAGCTCCAACATCGAGTTGGACCCTTGCATCATGTCATGCAATGATGGTGCAGGGTGGAGTTGGTAGTGGCAGATTTGGGTGCTGTTGAAGGTGCCGTCACCCAAACTGGTGATTGGTACAGTACCTTGACCGTTCTGTACCCCCCGCCGTACTAGAAGCCCGAGATAATTATAAATTCGCGATTTCACTAATAACAACAACAATGCCAACGGCTGCAAATCCAGAAGTCACCAACGATGTTATCGTTGAGTTTATCTTGCTGGAGCTCCTGGACTTGAAGGAAAAGTACCCGGAAGACCTCGAGCTTCACCAGATTGTGGCCCAGCGTGTGGACGAGTTGGCCATGGTGGTGGGCGACGACGACGTGGGCGAGGGAGAGGGCCGGGAGCATTTATATACGGTGTGGCGCGAACTTTGTGTGGAGATTGTTGATTGTCAACCCCAAGAGGATTATAATGACAATCTCCAGGCGGTTGGACGCTACCTTCAAAACCCGCTGGCGGCCAATACTACGCGGTTGAGACGGTTGGTGCGATCCAAGGCTCACCTTCACAAGTCGTACCGGTACCGGACGCTTGGGTTGATTGTGGTGGCTATCTATGCCGTGGCGGTGGCGTTTGGTGGGTGGTACTTTTTCTCGAGTCATGGCCGGTGTGATCGAGACCAGTTGGGTCGGGTTGGGAATGTTTATTACCGTCGGGTCACTCGTGGGGAACACTGTGATCCCACTGCTTTGCGGATTAATCAAGCTTCGTTTGATCGAGTGGAGGAAGAAGCCAATGGCCGCGGGTTAATTTGGCCCGAAAGTGATGCTGTTTGTATCAGTCTGGCTGAGGGTGATAGTTGGAGTGGGTATATTGTTGCTGGACGGAGTTTGGATAGGGTGAGGGTTGGAGAATGTGATGAGGTGGTGTCGTTGACTGATTGTTGGTATGGTAAGTATGATTATGATGGGGATGAAGTAGAGGGGGAGTTTGGGGAGGAAAATACCGAACTGGAGGTGGAAGATCAAGATGAAGACATGGATAACCAACTTGATGAAAACGATCAAATCAACCAAAATAATCACCCCACCAATGACGATACTCTGGATGGAGAATGGAATTATCCACCACAAGCAGGCCACGAATATGCCAATATTATCGTGGAGGAATTGTAATATTATATCTTTAGCATCGCCGATATCTGCGAATCACCGTAGACACCACCACCATTTAGTGGACATTCATCGATTTACCTCTACTCTAAGATCACCACCACATTACCATCACGTCGCCCCAACCCCAGATCACCCATATTGGGATCACCCATATCGGGATCACTCATCACCCCATCTCTAGATCACCCCCTATCACCATTAACCTAGTTAAACCTAGTTCAAGCCGCACTACCCCCTCGGCTAACCTTAAAGAAGATTACCACTACGGCTATCACCTCCTCTACCACCACCTCTACCATCACCCAACCTCCACTCCTAACCCAATAAAATTACCACCAGTAATCCACCCCACCATCGTTCCTTATTTCCTCATCCTCCTCTCCTGTAGAAAAGTCGCCCCACCCACCACCATTCCCATAACTCGCCTCATTCCACGCGACGCGTTGTTATTACCATGGACGTGGATGACGAAGAGGTCCGTAACCTCCCCCTCGACCAGAAGTTGGTCCACAAGAACTGGAAGGTCCGTGTTGATGCCTATGAAACCCTTGCCCGCCAGTTTGATGCCCTGCGGTCCGGTGATGACCCAGTGTTTGCCATTTTCGACGACCAGGAATTGATGAAAAAGTGTCTCGGTGACAACAACGTGGTGGCCCAGGAGACGGCGTATTCGGCATTTACTTCTTATCTTCGCCTTGGTGCTACTGCCAAATCAGTGGCCCTGATAAGACTGTCAGGGGTGGTGAAGGTGGTGTGTGAAAAGGGGTTATCGCTGAATCGGAAGGGTACCAAGGAAGGCGCCATTGAACTGGTTTGTTTAATGGTGGAGATCTTGGACGATCTGGTGGTGGAGGATATCGTCCCCCACTTGGGGGCCCGGTTGCCCAAGTTGGTGGTGGGATGTGTGGTTGCCATCACCGTACTCATTGAAAGCTTTGGTATGGCAGTGATTAAACCCGACAAGGTTATCCCAGTGCTCCCCAAATTATTTGCTCACGCTGACCGTACTGTTCGGGCTGAAACCACCAAGTTGGCGGTAGCAATCTACCGGTGGATGGGCCAAGCATTGGAAGTGGGATTGATGGATAAATTAAAACCCATCCAGCAAAAGGAGCTCAAAATGGCATTTGATGGTATTGAACCAGGCAAGCCAGAGCAACTGCGATTTACTCGGAAGCAGCAACAAGAACTTGAACGGTTACAAGCCGAAGGCCAGCCTGGAGCTGGTGGCGATGATGATGTGGTCATGGCCGAATCTGAGGTTGAATTCGATCCCTACGCTCATTTAGAAGCAGTGGAAGTGTTGCTGAAGATTCCCGCCAAATTTGAAGATAACCTTGGATCTACCAAGTGGAAGGAACGTAAGGAAGCATTGGAGGAGGTGTTGGCGATATTACAAAAGGCAGCCAAGATGGCTAAAGGCGATTATAGTCATTTACTTCGGTTGTTTGCCAAGTGTATGAAGGATGCCAATATCCAGGTGGTCCAATTGGCGGCTCAGTGTATCGAATGCATTGTCAAGGGTTTACAACGGGAGTTTGTATGGTCGACAATTGTGGTAGGACCCATGATTGATCGAACCAAAGAAAAGAAGCCGCTGGTGGCCCAGGCTCTTGCAGATGCCCTTGATGCCGTGTTCACCTACTCCCTGTTGTCCACCGTACTTGAAGATGCCATCCAAGGAACCAAGAACAAGACCCCCCAGGTCAAAATTGCTCTGGCCAACTATTTACAGCGGTGCTTGGCTTCAACTAATGTGACCCCCACCAAAAACGAAGTGGATATGATCATGGAGACTGGGGTAAAGCTTTTGAATGATTCTCAAGAACCAATCAGACAAGCATCAACGGAAATGATTGGTACTCTTATGAAGATTACTGGAGAACGAGAATTGAATGGGTTTTTGGCTAAGGTTGATAAAAAGAGAGTGGACAAGGTCAAGGCATTTTATGAAACCGTCGAAGTCAAGGCAGCCCCAGCAGGTGCTTCAAGACAAATGCCACCCAAGCCAGTATCTGACTTGAAGCAGGCACCTGCTTCTCGACCCAAACCTGTTGATTCTGGTTCGAGTCTATCTGGACCTCCTCGTCTGGCGGTACCAGCGAAACGACTGGCCACTCTGCCCGCCAAACGAGTCAATGATATCACCAAACGGTCTACTGCCCCCACCCTGTCATTAACTCGCCGGCCCCTAGTTGAAACTCAGCCGGTGGTTCATGAATCCAAGGAATACACTACCGAACTGTCATTCACACCGCCAACTGATCACCACAACTACTCGGCACCACCACCATCATCATCATCATCTAATCCCCTCAATCTGGCCGAAAGAGAAGAGTTCCTTCGACTTAAAGCTGAATGTGACACCATGAGGGCCCAGTTACGTGAACGTAATGGGGAAATCAGTGAATTACAATCGCAAATCCATGCCATCACCAACGAAAGGGACCACTGGCGACTCTTGTTGGAAGACCTGAAGCGAGATGCAACCACTGCCAATTTGACGGCCAAACAACGGGCCACTCAATTGATGAGGGTACAACTGGAACTTGAAGATGCCAATTTTAAGATTCTGGAATTGCAACGACAACTTGAATTAGCTGAAGCCGAACCTCGTGGCTCCAATCGGGGGTCTCGTCCTCCCCGGGTTGTCCTGGGGGATTTAAGTAATAGAGTCAACCGGTTATCCATTGATTCGGGAGGGTCCACTACCCCAATATCATCGACGTTTAGAACGCTGATGGGACCAATGGAGGTGGATAACAACGATGAACTGTGGCGGCGGGCAGCAGAAGTAACCTCTCAATTAAAAGCTAGAATTGAGAAGATGAAGGCGAGATCGAGGCAGAACAATTTCTAGTTAGGAAGATAATATTAATTTGGAGGATTGGTGTAGATTGATAATTGTCAATATGAGAAAATCAGGGTCGTAAGTCGGGGAGACCTAAATGGACACAAACTGTATTGATTAATGTGTACGCTTATAAAGTATGATGACATTGATACTGTAGATGAAATAATTTCAAAGAATAATGTTTGCAAAGCAATTGAGATTCCGACATTGAATTCACTCGATCAATGGTGTCTACTGAAGTATTGTCAATACTTGTCCTGCACTTTGATGTTTCGCTTATGTAATTGCATCTCACCTTAATGCCATCCATCAGTCATAGATAACCATGGTAAAACGATCCAAGAATGCGTTTCGAAGGGAACAGGCAAAGAAAAGAAAGTTAGAAGAGAGGAATATTATTGATTCTCCAAAGGATACTCCAAAGCACCCACCAACTGAGTGTCAAAATCAACCTAAAACTGACCCATCCGAAGAAAAGTCTCCAAAACCATCTGATAAGCTATCCACCGAGACCATTGATGATTCCGACGAGCTCTTTAAACAGTTTTCATCGGTTTTTGATAAGTTTAAACCTCAAGAGTCCCCGCAACCTTCGAAAATGACGGTTGTGACATCCAAAGTTAATGGCGATGAAGATTCTGATGATAATAGCGATGATAATAGCGATGATGATCCCCAAGAAGTTGAGCCGAAAACGAACCCCCGTAAACACAACCAAATATCTATTTCTAAGCTAAAAATGCTTACTCATTATCCTCAATTGGTCGAAAGAAGTGATACGGATGCCATTGACCCCATTGCGTTAGTATCATTCAAGACATTGGCTAACGCCGTTCCTGTACCTTCCAATTGGAAAAACAAGGGTAAGGGTACTGGACGTAAGTCTCTTGAACGAGGACCGTTCCGCCTTCCTCTGTACATTGCTGATACTGGTATTATGGCAATGCGCCATGATCCCAATGACCAAACCCTCAAGCAACAACAGCGGAGCCGGGTCCAGGTAAAATTGGGAAGGCTAGATATTGACTATCATAAGCTCCATGATGCATTTTTCAAGTTTCAATTCGAGCATCCGCCCCGATGTTCCCGGTTTGGTGAGGTATTCTCGGAGTCAAAGGGAGATTCTGAATTGACTGATGAGGTGGTACAACGGTTTCGACCAGGGGTGGTGGAGGGAGAATTACGTAAGGCATTGGGGATGCTGGAGACCAACCTCAGTGTTCCTCCACCCTGGATTAACGTCATGGTTGAAATTGGTAAACCGCCAGCGTACAAAGATAAGATGATCCCGGGGGTAGATGGTGAATATAACAACCGGGGGTACTATGATAAGCAAAAGAAGGGTCGGAGTGGTGGTTATGGAGAAAAGTGGGGGACGTTGGAGTTGGTTGAGTCGCTGGAAGAGGAAGAAGAGGAGGAGAAGGAGGGAGAGGAGGAGGAAAAGGAACAAGAACAAAAGGCCAAGGATATTCCTTTATCAAAAGCCAACCATACAAGAGTTGAGATTACTTCTCTAGAGCAAGAAACCCCCCCTCCCTCAGATAAACCATTATATACTGTGGTTGGTGAACATCAATCGCTCCAGGATATCCTTCATGCCCAATTCGATACCAAATCCGAGAAAAAACAAGAACCCACCCAATCAGATACAACCCGTTCGAAAATCGACGACTTTAGATTTTGAATTTCAAATTTCAAATCATTCATTTATTACCATTATATCCTTCCCAGCATCCACATTCGACTAATAAAGACCAGCTTCAATGTCGTCGAATCCGTGAGTTCCCTAAAATTGATTTCATAACCACCAAAAGGTCGTTGGTTTCTCCTTGACATTGGCGACCTAGTCGTATCCACAGGCTAGCATCGACGTCTGGCGACCAAACTGAATTGGTAGCAGAAGAAATGAGGAGATTTTGGCGGCGATTCATTTTACCAATTAATGGATTCATTCCACCTTTTAAGTTGGACACTAATTGTCCTTGTTGAGTAGATCCGAATCCAATCGAACCCCATCGAACCGCAGTACCTACGCCACGTCCCCGCTATTGGGATTGAATCAAAATAGAACCAAATAGAACATTCTCGATTAGGAAATCGACAACGTGTCCCCTACTAAATCTAAATTTGACAATGTCTTCGTTCAATGGTTAACCCCGCCCTAAACCCCATCCACCACTGCTATTCATTAACACAGCAGACCCTGCGCAATTGTCAATCTGCAGGGGCACTTCGGAAAATCTCATTGATCCGATGGAATTGACCCAATACCCCCCAAACCGCCAGCAACGGTGTTTTCTCCAGTTGCAGCCGTATCGGTCGACTTTGACCCTTTTGTGTGTAGCGTCCACTAGTGCTGTTGATGACACCGTTCATGTTCACATTCATCTGCATCCTGACGTCACAAAAATAAATCCGGCAACCTTCATCAGAGTCTTAAACCCCAATATGATCATCGTCGGAAATGTGCAGGGGTCTCCATAGTTACAGCTAGCACCCCTTTTAATTGGTGCGGAATAAATAGCAATCTCAGTAACAATTCTCTCATCGCTCATACCCCTCATCATTTACTCCACAATTGCCCCCTAGTTCATATTATCTATGTCTCTCAGAACTTGTCATTCACCATTTCGCCGTCGGAAGCGCCATTTTCGGAAGTACCGGAAGGTGCCCGTGATGGTGAAAAATAGGGGATTGACCAATCACCACCCCCAACAGTGCCAATTCAACCAATTGGTTGCTGGGAAACACGATCGGCGCTAGAATGGCAACACAGCCATGTCAGTAATGGCGCATTGGAACCTTGGTCTAGCTTCAGCCAACACCACAGTATGCAAGATAACGCCAAAGTCGGCAAGAAACAAGATGTCAAAATGAACAAACAAATCAATTGAACGAGAAATAACGGGATTATTAGACTTGGTAAGGGTTCGGATTGATCAATTGATGGTTGTGACAAAGTTGGAGCTTTCTGGAGCCAAGATCAACCGCCAACGTCATATTTAAGCCTGTCATGCGTCGACCAGTTGGGAGCAACTTATCAAAAAAGTTGAAGGTATATAAAGGGGAATAGCCCCAGCTCATTTAAATCACAATAATTTAGACATGTCCCACAGAGTTGACGACGATTTGACCGATGTTCCTGGTGCTGAAGACGTTCCCAGACACCCTGAAGGTAAGCCTGGTGATTTGGAAACGGGACCTCGGGGGAAGCAAAACTACTTTCATGCTGATCCCAACAAGGTGAGAGCTGATCAAGAGGCTGATGCTGCCGCTGCAAGAGGCAAGCACGAAACTAAGGAACACCACCACCACCACTTTGGTCACCATGAACATGAATCCAAGACTAGCCACAATACTGGTTCTAACACCGGTGCTCACACCCTGAACACTGGTTCTAACACCGGTGCTTACACCCTGAACACTGGTTCTAACACTGCTGCTTACACCCAGAACACTGGTTCTAACACTGCTGCCTACACCCAGAACACTGGTTCTAACACTGCTGCTTACACCCAGAACACCGGTTCTAACACTGCTGCTTACACCCAGAACACCGGTTCTAACACTGCTGCTTACACCAACCCTGTTCCCCCTGGCTCGGTTGATCCCAACAATGGTTCCAACCAAGCTGCCTTTGCCAACCCTGTTGCTCCTGGCACGGTTGACTCGAACAATGGTTCCAACCAAGCTGCATTTGCTAACCCTGTTCCTCCTGGTACGGTTGACCCCAACAATGGTTCCAACCAAGCTGCATTTGCTAACCCTGTTCCTCCTAGGACTGGTAACGAATCTAGACCTTCTACAAGCAGAAAGGAATTTGGCGAATATGAAGGTGCCGGTGCCGGTACTTTCACCAATGTTCGGGACGGTGATGTCTACCAAGTGAAGGACAACCAAAAGGCAGTTTCTGGTGCTTTTGACAGCTCTGACCACACCTTTACTTCGGTAAGAGATGGTAAGTCTGTTCATTTGGAAAACGAAACTACCTCTGGGTTGGCCAGAGATGCTCCTAGAGGTGCTTCCCAACAAGGCCACACCGTTCCTGGTTCCCATGCTGCTGCTGCTGCCCACACTAGCTCTCATCAAACTTCCAACGCTGGTACTCACACTTCTGAGAAACCTGCCACTATCCCTGGTACCCCCAGCGCTGGTGACACTTTGACTACTGGCGTTGATGGTACTGTTGAATCGGCTAGTTTCCGTAAGGAATACCCCACCGAAGCATCTAGAGAAGCTCGGGAACACGCAATTGAACGTCGTGACCACGCTGACTCTGAACGTAAGTTTGAAAATGCTAGAGAAACTGAACAAAAGTTGTTTGGTAACTCCAATACTGGTAATACCACCACTCACACCCACAAAGATGGCTCTAACTACACTTATGACGACACCATGACTGTTGGCCCTGATGGCAGAACTGAAACTGCCAAGTTCAGAGAAGAATACCCTGACGCTAAGGCCCGCAGATATGAAATCTCCCAAGAAAACCACAACACTTCTGAAACCAAGTATGAATCTGCCAGAAAGGAATTGGAAAACTTGGAAGTTAGCCACGGGCACCACGCCAAGCACGGTAACCATCACCACGAAGGGTCTCACTCCCATGCTGAAGGTACCCATGCTACCCAAGGTACTCACGGCAAGACTGAAGGACAGGTTCCTTCTTCTACCCACGCTGAGAATGTTCCTGGCGCCTATGATGAAAGTGGCCCTTACGACAAGGAAGGCCATGTCAAGGAACACCCTTACCACCGGGGATTCTTTGAAAAGATCAAGGACAAGATTGAAGGCAATTAGTCAGTAAGTTGTAATTGATAATGGTAAATATGACAATATTAAAAAAAAGAGATGATATGATCGTAATAAATGGGGGTGAATTCAGTTAGAAATTTGTGTTATACTTCAGCACTGGTTAGGACACAAATTTAATTTCGGATGACGTTCTTTTGCAGTTTAATGATTTCGGCAAAAACGGGTGATCAGATTTACCATTAGCAATCCAATTCACTCAACATGATCAATCCTAAAGATATTGGTAGTGGGATCAAGAAGGTGTTTACTCCCAGGGAACATCAGAATACCATTCACGCTAGAGATGTCGAACAATATTCTGGGGGGACCCGAGTGATTGACTGTACGACTGAGGGTTTGCAAAAGAAACATGAACTGGAGGGAGCCCTTCCTCCTCTAGGATATGATGCCTCAAAAGAGAAAACGGTGGTCAATGACAAACCATTCTTGGGTGACTTTTCGACTCAATCAGAATCAGGAGGTTATGGCCATTTTTATTCTCCTGTTGACGAAAATGGCATCTACCGGGAGAATTTTAACAAGGGAATTGGACCATTACAAGAAAGTCAGCAACGAGAAGCGCTCCGGCCGTTGGCCACCATGCCTGAAGACTCGGATGAGATTTTGAATCAACAAAAGATCACCGAATTGACATTGCAAGGGGACAAGAAGACATCCCAATACAAGAATAAATCTGAAAAGAAACAACTCGATCCCAGTGATGGTCACAGTTATAACCGGCTGGCATATAACCCTGGTGGGGTTGATGCCGTGCTTCAAGAGGAGGCCGAGGGGACCTACAAGCACAAGGATCCCAAACCGGACTCGCCCAAACAAAACCCCCACGAATGGAAAGGGCTTGGCTTTTCCATGCCTGATTATGCTAATTACAAGCCTAATCTTTCTAATATGAAGCAGGAAATGGGAGAGTGGGTCCCCGATATGCACTTGAAGAAGCATTCTTCGAAATCTCCCAAAGCAACCCCAGTCAATTCGGGGTCAACGGTTAAGAGTCCCCTGCCTGCTCCGGTCAATTCTACTCTTTCGGCCAAATAGTGTTTTAAATTTAATGGTTCCAATGTAGATTTTAATGAAAATATGATTCGCAGATTTTAATGATATAACGGTTTGTGGATTTTGATGGACTGACAGTTTGTCGTTTTTGGTGGAATAACCGTTCGTCGTATTTAATGACTTAATGGACTTATTTAATGAATTAACGGTGCGTTTTATTTGATGAGCTAATGGTCCCCTCGTTACTTCTGATGAATCAATGGTTTTCCGTCATAGTATTGGCGACAAGTGTCCACTACCAGTAGTGGAAGGCCAAACACTGGGTTTGATGGCACGGTATAAGTATTTTGGGCATTTGCAGCGGTAAATTGAAATGCCATGCATTGATCATCCTCCTTAGTCTCCAATGCTAATTGATGCTCACAAACACTCAAACCTAATAACGAGTAGTTGGTGTGGTAAAAATCCACCCGCTTTCCAGGCTTATCCCAAAACCCCCCCAGGGGAGACTGGGCACACCTTAAAATATAGTTTTTTAATGCAAACCGATCAAATAGCGGTCCAGAGTCGGTGAGGCATTCCACCATCGGAAAGGCTGCCCCCACCCAGAAAGAGTAGCAGGCATCGACCAACTTGTTGGACCGTCCCGAAAGGCCTCCTTCAAGTTGGTACTGGCGATCGACAAGCCATTTGATTAATCGGTTCATGTCAATGGCCAAATCTTGCGCCAGCGACTTGAGAAGAAAATAGCACGCAAGTGAGCAAAAAGTGTAACCTCCATGAGCTTCGGTGCCAGGAATACTAGCAAACCCTCCTTCATATGTTTGACAATGATTTAGCCATGCTTCGGATCCCTCCAAGAGTTCCGGGGTGGCAAAGTTTAATAATCTTGCCATGACCAACACACAATACATCAGTCGGGTATCGGCCTCGCCATTGTGATGCATTCTGAACGATCCGTTGGCGTTTTTAAGCGACATGATCCATTGGTATAATCCCAGACGAATCTCATCAAGAATATCATACTGTTGAGTTAACACTAAGGTGAGAACGGCGGCGTAAGACAGAGCAATGTGTCCGTACTGGCCCCTACCCCCGCCAATACCCCCAGCACCATTTTCGTTTATCCATGCCTTGGAAGCTTCTCCCACTTGTTCATTATTGGGGATCATTTCGGGATCAGCTTGGTGATTTTGGTGGTTTATGGTGTAGTAACTATTGATTAACCAATATGTCATCCACAGGTGGTTGGGATCAAGCAGCAGGTATCCCAGAGGCATTGGAATGGTGAGACTATCATTGACATATTTGACATGGCCCTTGTAATTAAATGAGAGGTTGGGGTGGTTGTGGTAGGCCGCAATCACCGCTTCTTCGGTTTCTTGTTGGGCCACCAGAGTTTCACAAAGGTAATGATCAGCAGGAAGGGTTGATTTGGTGGGTTCAAACCAAGTATCCAGTAAATTTGATCCATCGCCAAGAGTTGGGGTTATTTCGATGACATCTTCCCAGTCATCGTTGGTGTCGACGGTGGAGTTTGTAGGGGGATTGTTAGCATTTGCAAGTTGGTCTGATAATGATTGTTTACCCATTAGTGTTAGAAGGTAGTCAATTTTGTCTCCGGCGGAAGCCATGGTTTAATAGTCGACTGGTGGTGATTATGACTGGAAGATTACCCGATTTAGCGATGGCAAGTAGTGTGGTACTTTATGTAATTTGGTGCGGCTTGATTAGTAAGTAGATATGGGGAGGTATGGTGATACTGGGGAGTAAGAGATGAGATGAGATGATGTCTTTGGTGAGGGTGGAACTGTTGCGTGGATGAAGACGAGTTTGTGATTGTAGGTCTTGTGTAGATGTTCAAATTTATTGAGAAAAAGGATAACAGTGACACTGTATTGGGAGTTGTCAATAGGGAGTAGATTCAACAGGAATCTGTCAAGTTGGGGAAAATGGTCGATAAACTATCGGAAGGCGGTATCGAATCAAGAGTGTTTTGCATTTGGGGGTTTTGTGTTTTAAAGATGAACAAGATTGCGAATAAGTTGCAACTGGGGATGAAATGATGGAATTTATTATGAATAACTTACCCTTCGATTGAAATTGTATTTGATGTCAACTAATACTTATTGACGATTTTGTGGCTACCGTTATGTTTCTATTGCCAATTTTGTACCATAATCATAAAGGGAGGATTAGAAATATTTTCTCTAGAAATTTCTCTTCTTTTACCTTTTCCAATTTTAGCCTTGTTTCTTATCCTACGACATTGATATTGCCCCAAAATGCTCAACCAATTAGGTAGGCTTTTATCCGTTTTGTGAATGTCTCATATGGTTCAAGTTCCCCCTTCCCATTTCAATACTTTTTCCAAAAACAAAATTTGAGATTTCAAATTTAACATTTAAATATTAAACTTGTCACACTACTCGTAACACTATATATAAAAATGTTTTGGTGATTGGTGTTAGCAATGACATTACTAATTCAAGTAGAGGTTGGGGAAACAAGTGGCGGTGGCGATTGCCTGGTGGCGAATGGTTTGCCACCAATATATCCTATTTAACATTAGGTCAATATCAATAAACGAGCGCGCTCCATTTCCCTAGCCCTTAACAGGCCCAGGATTGCCCTAACATACTTTAGCTCTAATCGGGACACTATCACTCCCTTTAGTCGAGGCTTTTGCTCACAATGCCATTGTTTACCAAATGATGAATCGATCATTTTGTTAAGTCCTCATTGTTCCATCTTATGATCAATTACCTTACCTACCATTCCACCATGCTACCTTCCAAACATTACATTGGGAACTCCC
The DNA here is from genome assembly GCA_030580155.1 of Diutina siamensis. Taxonomy (NCBI): domain Eukaryota; kingdom Fungi; phylum Ascomycota; class Pichiomycetes; order Serinales; family Debaryomycetaceae; genus Diutina; species Diutina siamensis. The sequence goes on along the minus strand of JAKTSK010000057.1, from coordinate 47,038 downwards.
TTCATACTTGATACCATCAGCCGTACTTATTATGATTGATTGTTGTACGACAATCCAAGCAAATCACCGCCTTACCCGAAACGGGAGAATGCAAAACAATATGGTCCTACCAATTTAAACTCTAAGAATGGTGCCAATTAACATTAGCGTCATTCCGTGGTGCCCGGCGGATTGTCTCAGTTGCACATGGTTTAGGGGTGAAAGGGCACTGGCCAACATTAAGTTAAGGGCGGAGATAGTGACTAAACAAACAAAACGAGTGACCCCTACCCTTTCCGTTTAGTCCCAATAACGGTGATGATGGTCTTGTGATTACTTGCAACGGTGGACTTTTCCCCTCGTTGTAACGACGGTTCGATCGCATTAGTTATTCCGGGTCTAGCCAAAAACTTTCTTCGGTGCAGGCGAGTAGTGCGCAACCAATTTTAACCTCACAAAGCAATTAGTGCCATCGCCGAAAGAGACATCGGCAACAATGGCAACAATAGCGGGGGCGATGGTGGCGGCGATGGTGGCGGCGATTTGGCGGTGGTTTGGTGAAGACACTACCTAGATACGGTATTGTGATCCCTGATATCATATCAGACGAGGTTCATTTCAGATTGTTGGCCATGGCTTAATTAGCATACTCCGCACAGCAATCTCGGAGTTACCGTATTGAGCCGATGAGGCAGTGATAGGGGCAGCCTAGGTCTCATCTGAGTGAGAATAGCGCTGACTCAGATCGCAGCTGGGCGGCAGGACGAGGTCATTCTTTTAGGTGAGGGAGTGGAAGTCCACCAGACCAGTGGAGGTAGCACAAGTACCATCACAACGACCACAGCAAGTCAAGTGCCACCGCAGGTGGCATGGACAAGTGTTTCATCGCAAGCGGCAATGGCGGCATTTGTCACCGCAATTCTACAAATCTATCATCGCCACCGCCATAGTAGGATTAAAATTATCTCATGCATAACGAGGCAAGGCGCTGATTTGACGTAATGTGTTGTGTTTATGAATCATTACCGGATTCGGACGAGGCCGAGCTGGAGGGAAATGAGGAAAAACCAAGTAAATTGATGGGAAAACCTTGGGGGAAATTTTACATAAATGGTATGTTAGTGGCGGCTATTATCCGTCATTTTCCGGGTGAAAATCTCTTCATTTAACCATAGTTCGGTTCCCCTCATGTTCATTAGTCAGTCGCATTAATCGTACATGTATGGAATTTAATCGAACCCCCATCCTGCACATAGCCAGAATATAAAGTGAGGCCAACCCCACCCACCACCATTAGCAGTTACCTGTTACCTTTTTAGCAATGGCGAGTTTAGCAATTCGCCCCATCCAGCGCCAACTTACTGAGGACGACTTGTTTTTGGATTTTTCCCTGAGTAATCCTCAAGCCACCGCTCCCCTGTCTCCTGCCAACTTATTTGCCATCCCCAGTTCTGTGTCCAATCGGTTGGTTTATGGTCACCCGCAACCGCTGGTGGAAGATTTTGATATGGAAGATGAAACCCCCAACCCATTTAATACCTATGGTAATCCCGAACAACTCAACTGTGTGCCCCAAGTGGCGGCACCGTTACCGCTCGACCCTCCTGTTCTGGCGGTGCTGCCAATGCAATTATTACAAAAGCCTCAGTGGCGAAAGTTGACGGTATTGGAACATGATGAGCCCCTGAAAAAGAGTGAAGATGAGTTTTTATTGTGCAACCCCGACATTCGTCCGGGTCATGTTTTTGATAAGGAGTTTATCGATGGGCTGTTGTTCATCAGTCCCATGACCACCGATGTCAGTCAAGGGGCCCCTAATCTGGGGGTAATTCCTGGCTACGAAAATGATTACTTGTTTATGGAGGACTTTGATGAAGCAGCTGAGGTTGACGATCTTTCTGATGATGATGATGACGAAAACTACTTTCATGTGGATGACTTGATGGGTAACGTTAATTTTGCTGGCCTTAATTACCCCGTTGATGATGGTCTCGTATTACCGCCTCCCCTCGAAATTGAGGTGCCGGCGGTGAATGATATGGAATTCATCAAGCCCGAAGTCCACGATGTCCTACTTGCTGATGACGTCAGCTCGCAATTGGAGTTGATGCAAGTGGATGACATTGAAGAAGTTGATGAGGTGGCCCCCATGGTGGAACCATCCACCGATAACTCTCCGGCTTATTCCCTGGCGGAAGACGAAGCAACGTCGCCAAGACGACTCACTCGCCCGTTTAAAAAGGGCGACGACCAGAGTCACACTTGCGATATGATTAACCCTGCCACTGGTTTGGCCTGTAATAAGGACTTTTCTCGACCTTATGACTTGATCCGTCATCAGGAAACAATCCACGCTCGGAAGAAGCGGATATTCCGGTGTGTGATTTGTGAAGGCCGGGAAAATGGGGGGCCCGGTAATGGCAAGTCAAAGACGTTTTCCAGAGGTGATGCCTTGAGTAGACATATCAAGGTTAAGCATCATTTGGTGGGGCAAGATGCAGTCAAGTTGATTAATAAGGCAAAGGAAAACGTTGAGTATGTTGTTGGTTGAATATGATGATGATTAATGATTTGGGATTTGGACGTTTGGTTTATATAGTAATAGAGGGTAATAATAACGAGAGAATAAGAGTAGGATTAATTAGAGAAGTGAGAGAACTGAATTAAGGAAATTGAGAAATAGAAAGAAATAAAGAGATGAAAGAGAAAGAAATAAAGAAATAGAGAGAAATAAAGGACATTTAATTTATCCATTCCTTTCCTATCCTTATATATTGCTGGTAATGATGATCATTGTTCACTAAAAGTTAGAGTTCATCATCCTGCGAACATTTTCTCCTGCTTGAGGCACCAAATCATCATCTTCTTGATTGGTAATTGGGTTGGGGTATCCTTGAGGGTATGGTTGTCCCGAATGCGATCCAGCAGGTTTAAATGTTGGTTTACGGGTAATGCCAGTTGGGTTCATCACTGCCACTGATGATCGAGCCAACTGAGTGGCCAGAGGAGTGGTGGATGATTGTTGGGATACCAAATGGTCCAGAGGATTAAATTCAGTATTTGTCCGGTTAGTGGTAGGATAGGCTTGATTTTGTGGTTGATGGTATTGATGCTGATGGTTGTCATACACTTGTTGAGGGCCATATTCTTGTTGGTTGTCATACCCCACAAATTGATCTTGAACCATCGGAGGCAGTTGGTAGGTCCGGTATGGATGCAGTTCATGCTGAACATCCCCTCCTTCAACTCCATACATCAGCGAAGCAGTAGTCATCCGCTTTTTGGTGTAATCAGTATTAGCAGTAAGATTCAGATTAATCATTTGAGGTAAGGGATTCAGATGATCAGCCTCATACTGTTGTTCACCATTCTTATCAAAGTATACTCGATACACCAGCTTCATCCGTTTAATCTCTTCCTCTTGCTCTTTAGTTAAAGGATGATCATCTTCTCCGTCAGAATCATTGGTTAACAAGTTAAATTGCGAGATTCGCGGCAGTTTGCGCTTTTCAACCGTGTCGGGGTTAACATCATCAGAGTGTTCGGTGATATTGGGGTTGGGATGAGTCGATTTCTTCAGTTGCAGCAGTTCGAAGGTAAAGTTGGCCACCTCTTGGGCGTCATCATCTTCTTCTTCTTCTTCTTCTTCTTCTTCTTCTTCGTCGTCGTCGTTGTTATCATCATCAAATGGCAGGGGTCCTTCATCAGGGTCATTTAAATTATCCATTGATTTTGAAGTGATGATTTCACCATGCTTCAGGTGTTGATCAGTCGCCATCATCGTCGATGAAGCTTGACCACTCGACACCGTCCGTTGGTGCAAATTTGTTGCCAGTCTCGAATGGTTGGGATGGGCCAAATTGGCAAGCGACAGCGTTGGTCTCATTCCCAGGTGTTGAGGTTGCAAATATGATGATCGATTCATATAGCCATAACCATCGGGGAACTGGCGAACGTAGTCATTAAGAGATACCTTGGACTCGGTGGCATGAGCCATTGGTAAAAATGATTGTAATGGGTCGGAAGTCACCACTGATGATGATGATCGGTTGAGGTCTGAATGAAGATAGGGAGCAGGAGGCTTTTCCATTGAGTCTCCCAGCAGGGAATCATTGACAAAAGGATTGGCCCCCTTGGCTTGGACCCCACCAAATCGGTTCATATCGGGTAATGCCGTCACGTCGCCAGTTTCATCAAAGTCGGGGTCGTGTTCCATTTGTTCCTTTTTATCCTTGCGATAGTTTCGCCAAAGAAACCATCCCAATACCGCGGCAATCACCACCACTGGTACAACGACACAAACGGCGATGATGGTGGCATTTTCACTGACAGGTTTATCACACAGGGGGTCACTGGAGTGAGTTTTACAATAGGAGTCCATATTATCTCGAGGAAGGATGATCATGGTGCTGATGGGAGTACTAGGGTCAAATATCGAGCCAATAAGGTCAAGGGGACGTTTGGGATAGCTTGGGATTCACCACAATGATGGGGTGGTGATGAACGAATGGATGGGGATATAATAACCCAGGTGGTGGCGTATAGGTGGAGAGTAATGAATGACGGTAGCTGGAACCACGAAAAGGCCTGAGGATGGTGAGGTTAGGAACAAGATCACTCGTGTTTTTTCTAAAGTGTATGTAATTTGCGCGACTGATTAGGAAAAAAAGATTCAACGCGATCATCAAAATTTGGGGTATGTACGTCTAAGAAGATTCCGAGGTAATCACCGAATAAAATATAATAGTTCATAGTAGTTAGGGTGTGGGGGCCCATTTGGGATTAGTGATTATCACTAGTAATTGGGGGTGGGAACCGTCCCCCTTAGTGATGTAGCCATATGTGCCCCATGCAAATAGACGCGTTTTCTGACGCTAAACAATGTACGAGCTATGTAGGAGCCAAGAGGCGATTGGATAACTAGAGAAGTGACCAATCGATGCGGCTTTAAATCGGGGCACCTAATTTTCTGGTCAGCTCAATAATAAAACGTTTTTCTTAGCAAACATGGCAACCGCCTCCTCGGTCCATTACCATGCCACACATTCTTTTTTGTGACAGGTTCAAACAATCGGTCCCCATTACATGGGTAAGTAGGTGATCTGGAAAATTTTTTGACATTTGCATATATTTCTGTAAGTTTGTACGCGTCCAACATGGCTTTAGCTCAAGGTGAAGGGGCGTTGTGTTGATCACTAGTGAAGTTTGTCAGTGTTGTTCGTAACTTTATGCTTTGGCGGCAATTTTCCATCAATTCAATGGTGAAATAATCAAATTCATCGCAACATGTGCTAACAAATGTTTTTCGAAATGATCACATTAATTGATTGCCATTATCCATCGATTAAAATCTTCACTTATGATAATTTTTCCCTCGGATATTAAATTGGGGCTGAGAGATGACCGAGATTTGTCCCAAGCTAATGCGGACCGAGGCACCGATACGATGGTGACGGCGGTGATGGCGCTGCTATTGTCATTAGCCGCTTTCATTATTATCATGGATGGATGGGGTTTGTGTGGGAAAATGTCATGGGCGTAATTGGTTCCGGGGGGTGGGCCAAGGTTCATTATCCCGGGCACCCAACCAAAGCCGCACTGGTTCCTTCTCACCACAACCCCTCCACCACCTTTACTGCGACGAGAGTCATCGCCATCGCCATGCCCCTCGCCGAACGTCACTCTCTTGATATCCCTCATGTTACGGTGGTGGAATTACCGTTGAATGTGAAAAACCCCGATCGGGCCATCGCCATGCTCGGTGGCAAGGAAAGAGTGGCTAAAGTGATCACATCTAGGGAAAAGGCTTCCACTTCAACTTCCCATACCCCCTTATCCAATACGTTAGAGCTTAGGCTTCGGGATAATGACCCCTTCCATCATCCAGTACAATCGCTGTTCCTGACTCATGAGCGAGTACTTCTCAAGGTACTGGTACCCAAACTGCAATTACCACAGAACTACAAGGCAATGCCGTTGAAAGAAATCATGGCTTCAAGCGCTTACCGGGTCCATCCGGTGGCTATTATTGACAAGACTTATTCATTCAAGCTGATTAACGATTTTCAAGTATCTCACAAGCATAACAAAGTTGCTCAAGAGTATACCAAAGACTTTGCTCAAGTACAACACTTGGATGAGCTCAAAACCTACTTTAATAACCATGACCTGTTTTTGGGGTTGCGGGATTGGAACAATCCAGAAGTATACAAGAACCAAGAACAAGGGCTCATCGCGCCGCCTAGTTTCTCCCAGATCCGGTTCCCGTTTGATTTTAAATATCAACTGAATCCAGGGACTACTGTCATCAAGGATGCTATTAGTGGTGAGTCCAAGGTGGTACCGATTAAACTGACGTTAAAGCTTCACTCCATCATTATTGAATGGGGGGTACCCACCCCCACCGAACCCGCTCCTCCTAACCGGGTCCATCTCGAACAAATGATTCGCCGCCGTCAAGACCTGGCATTACCCATCCATGAAGCTGGTCTCTTGGATTGTATCGAGTGGTTACAACTGGTGTTTGATTGTAAACCATTCTGGTTGCGCAAACACTTGGACGACATCACTCCCATCCACCACAAGAAACACTTGAAACAAGCTCTACCCTATGTTTCCTACCTCTTTAAACTGGGGCCGTGGCGGTTTTGCTCCATCAAGTACGGCGTTGACCCATCATCGTCGCCTCTCTTCTGGAAGTTTCAAACTGAATACTTTCGCGTGCCTCAACATAAGGAAGCAGTGTTGAGGGAACAAAAGAACAAGGCATATGATGGGCTTGGTTCGTTTCTTCCTCCTACCATTGAAAATACTGACCTTGCCCATCGCATTGGATTGCAAATTCTGCTGACCCTTTTTTTCACCGGTGAATATCTCCCCACCACCGTGACCTACCAACTAGGAGACTTTTTGGATGAATACGTCATGAGTCAACTTCAAGATGCTCGTGCTGGTACTGGGTTTAGAGATACCCCCGACATAAGTGATGGATGGCTAAATCGACAGACAATGGAAACCATCCGTCGCATTGTTAGATACAAGATCAACTGCTTGGTTAAGGAAGAAGATGTCAAGGTGGATAAAATCTATTCCATCATTAGCGGTGACTACCTGAAACCTAATGATGGTGATGACGCCGATGAAGAGTCTAATGTCGATCCTAATTTAACTAAAACCGGTGATGAAGAATATGATGAGGGTGAAGATGATGATGAAGACGAAGTGGGCCATGATCTGGTGATGGAAAAGCCTGAAGAAGAAGTGGAGGTTGATGAGGAAGATGTCATGACTAGAATTGAGAATTTGGCTCAAACGGAGATTGGTCAACTGTTGAAGGAATTGATTGGTTTTATTAAGCAGAAATGAGTTATGGGGTTTTATTGGTTATTAACTAATGGTGATTTATTTTATTGGGTTAGGAAAGTTGTCATTGTAATATTAGTCATTCCGATTAATACGGAAATAATATAAAGACGAGGGTGATGGATTGATTCTTGTTTGGTTACTAAAGGAAAGTCGCGTTTAGGTTAGATCAAGTGGTGCTCAAAGTTTCGATTGATTAAACTCTTGATTTAGTAATTGAGATTGTGCACTGGGGAATCAGTAGTCGAGTTTGACCAGTAATATGGTCAAGTAGTTATCTTTGGATATGGAAATAAGATGTGTTGGTTAGCTATCCTTCGGTGAATCTTGGACTCTTTGCACATAATCGCCATTTTTGTAATTTATTCAACTCGATTTTGATTACCTTTTGACTTACGTATCTACCAATATCTTTGAGTGGGATTGTGGAAGGGGCACTTTACCGCTGCCACGTACCAGCATGGTACCGATTTGAATCATTTGCCATTTAATCGTCTTGAACTAGATTGTAAAGCACAATTTTTACAGCAAATGGGCAAGCTTTACCTCACTTAGTCTCCTACTGGGAGTTGCCCTCAACTCAATCATCTAGTTCGAAATCAATACTTATTTTTTATTGTCTTTCCCCAATCGATTATCCACAAACCTTTCCCATCCTGACCACATCAATCATACCATGCTAGCTACGATTGGTGTGTACGTCGTTAAACAGTACCTATCCGCTAGATAATAATATCATACCCCCCACCACATTAATACTCCATTTATATTATTAAGTAATCCATTAATCGTAATTATTAAATTGTGCCTATTAGCACGATGCTGAGTACCAATGTACCTATTGAGAGACCATTCGATAATCACTTCTCCATGATCTCAACCGGGTAGCCATTCTCCTTATGCTTGACCCGTCTCTCTTTATCATTTGAAACTCCTCATTACTACCGTTACGGAGATCAAACCAACCTCCCACCTCTTCTTCTTCGTCATCATCGTCCATATCCTCAAAATTAGGTGGAGTCCACTTTTTAAGCCATAACGAGTTACACACCACCGAAAGCGACGACACCATCATGGCGGCGGCGGCAGCAATGGGCGGTAACATTAGATTTAATGGCAAAAAGCACCCCATGGCAAATGGCAACATGAGCACGTTATAAAGAGCCGCCCATAAAAAGTTCCATTTGATCCGACTAAATGTCGACTCCAGGATACTCAACGCATTAACCACTCCGGCAAGATCATTGGTTCTGGTACTCAGACCAAGAAGTACAATGTCGGCCGAGTCAATGGCAATGTCAGTTCCCAGAGAGATGGCCATCCCCACGTCAGCTTTGGCCAAGGCTGGAGCATCGTTGATACCATCACCGACAAACCCAATACCCACCCCTTCGAGTCGGTCCTGGAGATCACTAATCACCTGGTCCTTCTTGGCAGGGGTAACCTCAGCAAACACATTATGATTGGGAATACCAATCTCCTTGGCCACCTTGAGGGCAGCCCCTCTCAGGTCACCAGTGACAATCCCCACTTGGTACCCTTCAACGTGGTGCAAGTACCGCAAAATTTCCTTAGTGCCTTGACGGAGCTCATCGGTCAATTCCATGTAACCACCGTATTCACCATCAATAATGACATGGGCCATGGTATTCATCGACGCTTCCAGCTTCATGACCTTATCATTAAAATCGGACGACGCCGCCAATTCGGGGATCAATTTGATAATCAAGTTATAATTGCCAACAAAAACATCATGGCTACGATTCCCCAGGCTACATTGGCCGTGAACACCAAGCCCAGGATGGACCTGAAGGTCAGAAACTTTCCAGGAAAAAGAATCATCATCAAACAGAAGACCCAAATGGTGTTTTGCCCCCAACACAATCAGTTTCCCCACAGGGTGTTCTGATCCTTGTTCAACCGACCCCACAATCTCCCACCATTCATTGGAATCAAGTTTGGCTGAAGTCAGTACTTGCTTAAAATTGGTCAACTTCATTTTTCCCGTGGTCAAGGTACCAGTCTTATCAAACAAAAGCACGTTAAGTTTGTGAACTCCTTCAAAAACATCACCACCTTTGAATAAGACTCCCCGCTTGGCCCCCACTCCAGTCCCCACCATAATTGCAGTAGGTGCCGCCAATCCCAACGCGCACGGACAGGCAACCACAATCACCGAAATGGCCAATTTGAGACAAACAAAGTACCGCCCATTCTCTTCATTGTTAAATGCCATGGGCAATTGGTCCTTGTGTACCATCATGCAAATCCCCGTCCAAATGACAAACGTAAGTACCGAAAGCGATAAAACCATGGGAACAAACTTCAGAGCAACAAAATCAGCAAACCTCTGGACTGGAGGCCGGTTGATTTGAGATTCTCTCACCAAGTTGATAATTTGTTGTAATTGGGACTTTTTCAGCGATCTCGTCACTTGGATATGAATCACTCCCGACCCATTGATGGAGCCGCCAATGACATTATCCCCCAACCGTTTATGAACAGGGAGAGACTCACCAGTAATTAACGACTCGTCCACTTCAGTTTCCCCATGGATGATACGGCCATCAGCAGAGATCTTGGCCCCAGCAAGGACAATGGCAATATCACCGGTTTGAATCAAATCAATACCAACCACTCGAGTGGGGAACCCTTCAGCAATCGTCTTTTCCTGATCAGACATAAACGCGGCGTACTTTTCTTTGTCAGCAACAATGGTACAATTGGTGGGGGTCAATTGTAACAACTTGGAAAGCGCCGTCAGAGTAGCGCCCTTGGCTCGGTTTTCAAGCCATTTACCAAATGAAACAAACATCACCAACATACAAGTGGTTTCAAAGATGGTTTTGGGGGCCTTTTGTGTTTGACCCGACCATACCAGAGCAATAATGGTAATGACAGAAAACGTATAAGACACCAAAGTAGAACAACTCACCAATACATCCATCAGCGCCCCTTGGCCATAGTTACGGCAACACTTGACAAACTTGGCCAAGAACTTTCTCGCCAAAACAAATTGCACATACAGAGTAAGGATCCATTGAATCAACAGACTCAAGAAAAGTCCCCGGAATACCATCAAATGATTCCATGGGGGGAGAGTATGGGTCCAGTGAAAAAACATCACCGGAATGCCGATGATACATGACCAAAGAAACGTCTTTTTCCAGTAGTGGATCTCCTTGACCCGACTCAAGATTTTAAGTTGCGATGCCAGCAGCTGGTCAATCAGATTAACAATAATAAATTGAAGGGAACCATCCAATGATTGGAGGCCATCGACCAAGTCACGAACACCAATCACTTGGGGGTTATAGCGGACGGCAAGCTCATCAATAAGTTGATGGGTATCATTCTCATCAAACTCATAGGCGTTATTCTTATCGACCCAAACAAATCGAAAGTCATACACCCCAGCAACCGTATCCAAATGACGCAGAATAAGCGACTCAATGTCATCAGTACTGGAGTCCTGAGAAACCCCATAGATATGGAAAACCGCCTGGTCCTCAATGTCGACATCATTAGCAGCAGTATTGGCCACCGAGGTGGTCAACACCGCATCAAACCCACAGTCGCCAATAGCTTCAATGATGGCATCAGCAGACACATCTATACTATGCTTCACCACTGCCTCTTCAGTGATATCATTAACCACCGCCAGGTGAACCCCTTCCATTTGACAAAGGGCCTGGTTGATCAGAGCCAGACAAGCACCACAAGTCATACCAGTAACATGGAACCTGGATATCTGGAATGACGTCTGGACATCTGTCAGCGACTCCACCTCGGCATCAAACCCACAATTGTCGATGGCGTCAATGATTGCCCCCGTGGTCACCGAGTTGGAATGGATTACCCGGGCCAGCTCGGTAATAAGCGAAACCAGCGCCTCGTTAACCCCATCCAATGCCTGGAGCGCCTGGGTTATCGTTGCCGAGCACGCCCCACATGTCATCCCCCGGATGGAAAGGGTAGTAGTTACGGTCGGCACCACCTCTTGGTCGACCCGAATAAGGGTAGCATCAAACCCACAGTCTTCAACGGCTTGGATTAACCCGTCGGTGTTCAACGAGTCCCCCGTTACCACTGCTTCTTCTGTTATCAACAGTACCAGCGCCAGGGTCACCCCGTCCAACCGTTGTAGGGCCTCAGTTATCGACGCCGAACAGGCCCCACATGTCATACCCTTGACTTGTAAATGTGCCTTCATGGGTATATTGTGGTATTTGATTGGTATTGGTCGTCAAATGATAAATGAGTCGTTTATGGGAATACAATGGTTGTGACCTTTCTGCTATTTAAAGGGTCGGGGAATGCGCACTTATAAAGCAAAATAAAAAAAAATGCAGTGATGAAAATGATAACCGTGATCGGAGGGAGAGAGATGGCCGACACCAAGATAAAATATTTTGTGGAAACAAAAAAAAATCCTCCAAGACAAATGCCATCGTCTAATTAAAATAAATAACTGCTCATTCTTGGGACAACTATAAGAGCCCCTCTTGCCCCCAACCTCTTGACAAAATTGGTTAGGGGGAAGGGAAACAGTGAGGGAGGCACGAGGCTCTGCATGTGAGTTGTGCCATGATGCGACAGTCTACATAATCACCAGCATTGCTTGAAAGGCTAAACTGATATCTGGTTAAACACGGATGGAGGCATTGACTATTATTGATCTTGAAAGGTGATGGTACTATACCCTACTGATGGTGATGAGATGTTGCCACCGACTAATGATTATTAATGTATTCGTTGGTGCAGGTGATTACGACGGCATGGCTACCATTATTACAGTTGAGAATTAAACCACCACTGCGATTCCAGACCAGGGAATCCGGTAAGAGTTGTTTCACTAGAGGGGTCATGAGGGTCTGACAAATTGTCATGTCCACCGGGTTATCAGTGGAACGATCTCGTCCGAGCGGAGCTCAATGGTTCCTGCGACCACGTTTGCCATGGAAGATCCGTGACTGGGCCTTGTATGCTTGTTTTGCCAGTAATTCCGTGCCTTGGGAATCCTTATGGCTGATGTTAACCCGAGGGTTATACTGTTGCATGTCTGCCACTAATCCTTTGGCGATCAACTGTTGGGTGAGCATCTTATCAAAGTACTTTTCCCTGGCGTCGCCAGTGAGCGCTTGGTATGTGCCATCACTGGCAAGGTGATCTGATAGAACCCGTTTTTCAATTGCCACCTGGAGTTGGAGTTTGTGGGCTGCTTGGGTTGCTTGGTGGATCTGGCGTTGTTGGAGTCGGTCAGCTTCTGTTTTTGTGTCGATGAGTTTATGTTGCCTAGCATACTTTAATGTGGCTGCCAATGATGTGAAGGACACGGAAGGTCCAGATCCGTCGGACCCCCCTTGAGAGGACTCTTTGACATCATTGTCTTTACCGTCATCGCTGCCATCACCTTGATTGTCGCCCTCATCATTGTCTTTGCCGTCGTCGCTATCATCACCTCGGTTGTCGCCCTCATCATTATCATCACCGTTTCCTGTTACCGATGATGTGGGGAGAATCGCCAAGAAATCATTATCGGTAATGTCGGTGACGTTGGTCATCGCGGACTGGGTCTCCATTCTGTCGGCCATATCCCACAATCGATGCTCTTGAATTTTAAGTTCAACATCTTCCTTTGTCAACTGAGCCTGTCGTTGCCTTCGCGATCTTGTAAGTGCTTGTTCGAGATCATCATCGAGGTCGTCGACATGGGCGGCGTCAACCCTTGCTAATTTGGGAATATGAATTTGAACGTTGTCATCGTCGAGCTTGGTGGTGGGTTGATTGGCCAGGGCGAGCCGCTTCCGTTTCTTAATTTTCGTGGGTTTGATATCTTGACCAACTTGAGGTCGGTCAAAGAGCTCATCCAAAGAAATTGTTTCCCGCGGAGTAGTCCCCGCGTTAACTTTGGTAATGTCTGGTTCAATTCGTTGACCTGTGGATTTAAACTTGTCGATTCTCGAATGAAGTCGAAGATTATCATCGACCTTTTTCTGTTCCCGTAACTCTGAACTCACCAATACTTCTTCTTCTTCGCTGTTATTATTATCCAAAGTTAGAATGGTATTCCTCTTTAAACTAGCCAATTCCTTAGCACTATGACCTATGGGGGCCACTGGTTCTTGTTCCACCGGTGGTTTAGGGTTGTCATTCGGTTTGCGCCGTGGTAGAGATGTTGGTTTCTTGCCCAAGTTGGCAAGCCAGTCATCTTCGTCTTCATAATTGAGTTGAAGCCTTCTCTTTCCTCTTGATTGATTGGCAATGGCTACTCTCGCCTCAAGACCCGAATAATCTTGAGTGGTATTCTTTATTGATTCATTATGTTCACTTGATAGTTGTGAAATAGTTGCTTCGGTTGTTTCTTTGACTTTTAATGGTCCAAGTCCTGCCCTTGATCTTAACTTGTTGGTTTCTTCCACTGATAACTCTAGGGTCGATTGGTTGGTTTGAGATGGGGGTAATGCAGATTGTGATTGGGATGTGTCAACAATACTTAGAGGTTTGAGTCCCAACTGGGCTCGTAGCTTATTGGTTTCTTCGATGGAAAGCTCAACCACTTCGGTCATTGGGGTGTGTATCTGAGAATGAGAGCCGCACGAAGTACATCGGAAATGGATTAATAGTGACTATATATTTACAAGATGGAAATTATCGTCTTGGGGTGAATGTTGCTGATGTGATTGGATTTTTATCCTTTGACTCGTCAGCCTGCTTCCAAGGGTCGTGGGATTCATTCTCGCCGATTTCGATACCATCATCGCCTGAATGGTCTGATTGGCCTGGTTGTCCTGAATGGTCTGATTGCTCTGATTGCCGTTGCTTACCTGGTTGACCTAACTGGCCTTCACCTTCTGGTTGTATTTCACCCGATTCAACCGTTTTTTCACTTACTCCATTGGTATGTCCATTCAAATAATCCTGTTGATCCTGTTTAGCCCGATCAAGTTCCACCATTAATCTCTGTCGATCATGATCTTCTAATCTTTGCTTTTCAGCCTGCCATTTCAGCTCGGCATGTGCGGCCAATACCTTTATCTGTTGCTGTCTTATCTGATCATTAACAAGTTCATCAATAGAAGGAGCATCGAATCGGGTCCGACGTAACCACTGAAGCCATTGAGGAGGAACGGTTTGAAAGTAATCGGCCTTAAATATAAGCGGTCTCCATGGTTCCATCTTCCTCCGTAACCGTTGCATATTTCCATCCAAAGTAAACTCCCAATAAGTGTTGCCATAAAGGTCATACCCACAAAAGAACTTCTTCCGAAACGGAATATCTCGACGAGCTTGCCACTTGTGAAGCATTTGCTTCCATGCTGGATATTTGCCTTTCAACGGGTCCATGATGGTGACTACCGGGGGTGGTGCTGAGATGGTATCACCAGTGCGAACATGACCCAGCCTGCCATGACTGCCTCCCAGCTAACTCGAGTGGCCCCAGCCCCGATTACTCTAAAAAGCCATAGCGATGAGGAAGATGAATCGATTGGAACCATTACTAACGTATTGGTCGGAGAACATCACGAGATCGCCGGCGATGTCGGCAAGCCCTATCTAGTGTGGCAGATCAAAATCACTGTGGGCGACCTGGATTACTCATCTATCCTTTTATATAAGCGGTATCTGGACATTGAACGATTTAGAAACCAGCTCCAGCTGGTGTTTCCCTCGGTGAATATCCCTCCGTTGCCCGATAAGGATAGTCTTTCCATGGACCGGTTGTTATTGACCAAATCGTGGTTGGAGAAGCGGAGACGAGGTCTTCAGTGGTTTTTGAATAATGTATTGTTGAATCCTAAATTCCAATCGCTGGAGGTGGTGACAGATTTTTTACTTTCCAAGCTGCCAGTTTAGGAGAGAACGGATAGGAGCAGGGATGGGGTATTGAAAATTATGACTGATATATTTGTGTCTTATGAATTACGGAGTGGCTATGATTGAATAATGTGTTTGTTTTACGTTGTTGTTTCCTGATTTTAGGTTTTTTTACTTGGATTTCAAATTTTGATAGTTTGGACATTTAATATTAATAGAACACTTTTAAAAGAATGTAGTATTGGGTAGTTAGTTTATTAGTAGAACTTTATGGTATTTATTGCCACCAATATGGTGGTCATCAATGATTGATTTCGGTTATGAGCGTTTTCTTGGTCACCACCACCCTACATTAGATTCCTGTTTATTATAGCAAGACTTCGTGGCCAAGCTGGTTAAGGCGTGCGACTGTTAATCGCAAGATCGTGAGTTCAATCCTCACCGAGGTCGTTTCTTTTTATCCCTTTCAAACCCATGGTGAAGTGAGATGGGATATAGGAGGGTAAATATTTGTCCTCAATTCTGTTTTTTAAGTCATAAAAATGTTTATTTCCTCATTATGAAGTCTATTACTTCCCTATCGCCATCTGAGCTTGGCAAAGTTGATAGCAAGGTTGCTAAAGTTTTTATCAAAATCAAAATCGCCTCAAACTAAATAATTTGGAATAGATACTATTCTTGGGAAAATATCTGTATAAAGTCAATAACAAAGTTTTCCTACCGTAATGATTCGGTTCAAAAAGAAATCCAGTCTTCCTAAA
The DNA here is from genome assembly GCA_030580155.1 of Diutina siamensis. Lineage (NCBI taxonomy): Eukaryota > Fungi > Ascomycota > Pichiomycetes > Serinales > Debaryomycetaceae > Diutina > Diutina siamensis. Next base: position 31,118 of record JAKTSK010000057.1, on the reverse strand, counting down.
TCTTTTTAAGCTATGGATGAAACACTTTACAATCATTGTTTAAATGTTGATTAATATTCAAGGGAATTGGAGTTATCGACGGACTCATTTATCATGTTCAATCTACGTTCTTACCTAAAATTGTAAATTTTTACTGTACTTGGGTTGCGGAAGAAGACCAGAAAAACAAATTCCCTCCCGATCAGGTCGGATAGAATTAAAGACAAGTGTAATGACTTCCAAGACGTCAAAGCCATTCAAGACTTGATAGGATTCGTCTGGTTGTAACCTTGATAAGCAATCAATATCACGGAAATTATCACAAAATTCACCACAATCACGTCGTTTACCATTCCCCATCACGCTCTCACTCTCATTGATACTTATATTACGCTATGCTATGCAAATGCTAAATTTCTTCGTGGAATCTCGATTGGGAATTAGACCCATTATGATTGCCAAAAACCGAATGCTGTTGTCGAATAGGAGAATTAATTAGGTCATCATCATAGTCATTAAAGTCAAAGTCATCATCGGTGGTGGAATCCCGGGGATCCTCAAAAGGATACGGCTTTGATTCTCTCAGCCTCAGTCCACTCTTACTGGGTCCTCCAAACACCAGATCCAAGTTTTGATTGGCCACCCCCCGATAGACATAATCTTCATCTCCTGGTCTTTCCGCCAGCCCACCATCAGCTGGTCGATATCCTCCAACTGAAGTATTGCGAGAGAACCCCGCCACCCCGTAGCCGCCGGCAGCCACAGAGTCAGCAAACCCTGGTCCAATCTCGGAATCGTTAGCGTTGCTAAACAATTTCTTGAATCCCTTTTCTTCGAGGGACAGGTCGTCGTGAAAGTTGGGCAGTTGGTTAGCAACATGGTTACGACGTTTCCGTAAGAACAAAAAGCCGGCCACACATACCCCAATAACAATTACTCCACCAATCAGCCCTACTAGCCCTCCGATAAGCTTTGCATTTCGCAGAGACGTCAGCAGGCCATCATCATGTTTGCTAGACTCCAGCGGCAGCAGCACCACCTGAACGATGGTAGTATCAGGGGAAATGATCGTCAGGGTATAGGCCAGGGGTCCTGAGATGTGAGTGGTGAGGATGGATGAGTCGGAGGTTATTGATTCCGCTAATGTGGTTGACGTGACCGAATCGGTGGTGGACTCACTTGTAGTGTCGGTTGAGGTGGGCTGGTCCGAAGTAGACTCATCCGAGGTAGAGGTGGCATCGGAGGTAATGGAATCGGTGGTCAGGTCGGTAGCGGACGAATCGGTAGCGGACGAATCAGTTGCAGAATCGGTGGACGAATCCTCAGTAGATGGGGTGGAAGAAGCATCGACCGAAGATGATCCATCGCTCAGTGTGGTTGAAGCATCATTTGACAGGGTCGAAGATGGCGGTAGCGACAGGGAGTCCTGAGACAGTTCGGTGGCCGACAGGGGCAGCGCCAGCGAGGAAGAAGACAGCCGTTCCGATGACGATGGCAGCTCTTCGGCGGTGGAAAGAGCCAGCGACGATTGGGGAGACTGCGACGAAGGTGGCGCCGACGACGACGGGGTCGACGACGGCGATGGCGACGCCAGCGGCGACGGGGACTCGTCCAGAGTGGGCGATGGCTCCGCAGTGGAGGATGGCGCCGGCGTCAGTGACTCTGAGGGAGCGGTGGAGGGAGTTGTGGTACTCGGCACCGGAGTGGGACTAAACAGGGTGGTTGACACCCCATTGGAAGTGGTGGCAGATGACACGGCGTCTTCGGTGGCACTAGAATCAATGATTAGGTCGTTGGTCACGAGCGACAACAGCGACGGCGGAGTGATCGCCAGAGGCAAGCTGTTAATCAACGACATCGACATTAGGGGGAGCAGCTCAGAGGTCAAACCTGACAACTCAGTAAATGAAGTGACCAGCGACAACTCGGGCAACTGGGATGACAATGGTAACAGCCCGTTGGTTGTCATTTTTTCTTACAGATTCTCGTATGGTTGGGGCTTCGGCCCTATGCAGGAGAGGGTAGATGCTAATCAGTTACCACAGGGGTTGTAGTTGGGATGGCGATGAGGTGGTTGAGGTTGGGGGGGTGCTAGCGAAGGTGATGGGTGCGATATATAGTTTCACATTGGCGAGAAACAGGGTTAACTACTAGATACGGTTGTCAATTGGTGCCTATCACTCTCCCAAGGAGGCCAGGACGGGGATAGAATTAGGCATATGGGGCTGTTTCCAGCGCTGAAGCCTTGATTGTAATCGCGCATGAAATTCGGTATTAACACGACGTCCAGGGTTTTTCAATGCAGGGAATAATACCAATTGGGCAGTTTCGGCAAGGGAAGGGAGGGTGAAACAGGGGGTAGAGGGGGTAGAGGGGAAAGAGGGGTAAGGTGATACCAAAATACTAGGGGGTGGAGCATGCTTAGGCGGGTTGGTCACTCATGGAAGGGCAACATTGCTCATTTCAAGGCATGTGGGCATGAAGTAAACATTAACTCATTGGGAAGTAACGCCTCAACTATGCAAGGGGGTTAATACGGCCCAACGCTACCTAACCCGAAGACCCATTAGTAGTGATCTACTTGATAAATACGCCAACAATAACAGTGACCATGCTAAATTGATTCTCAAGAAATGTTAATCATCGATTGAACCACCTCCTCCCCACTAATTTTGTCTCTGTACCCATCCCTGTACCTTTCAAAACGACAACTATTGTCGGGCCCGCCTAATTCAGTTGCCTAATTCAACCCATCTGTATCATCGGTTTAGTGTCATCGAGCCATTTCTGGCAATGGCAACACCTTCACTGTCGCAGTTTGGTGTAGCACCAGGCTATTGTGTTACATCGAAAGATTGTCGAAGGTGTCGCTTGATAAAGCCCCACCGTTACATCACTACGAGCAATGGTCACCGGGTATATATTAAAAATTAGTGTGGCGGCGGTGCCACTCATTAAATCCGCCGTAATTCTTTTTTTGATGGTCATTTTCTCCGAGCCACCATCCAATCCTTAAACGCAAACACTGCCATTTCCCACGCCATCAATAATGTCACCACTCCCAACAGCACGTTCAAGATGAACATGGTGGTGAAGCCGTGCCATTCAAATGCATAAATAATGGGGTCGGTCAGTTCCATAAAGATCATCCCCCCCAACAACAAGCAAAACGATGACACCAATTCAGTGAATGGCCGCAGTGGCTGGGTTAATGCGGTATCCTTGGACTGCAACATCAAGATGATGTAACTGGTGGCCCGGAAGAAGGTACCGTACATGAACAAGTTCCCCCACAATGTATGGATTTCCGTCAGCAATGTCGATGCTTGAGCATGCTTCAGCATCAACACCCCGGTCCAAAAGATGGTCATGATGGGGAAAGGGTTGGGCGAGAACCCAGGAGAAGCCTTGACCGAGCCAGCGTCGAGTTGGGCCACTTCCGTCGATTCGGGGTTGGCGGTACCAAAGAGACGAGCATCACAAATCGCCCGTTGTTTCCGCCACTTGGAAAGTTTCAGTTCACAAATCAACCCCCCAAGACCACAACCAATGTAGATGAATGCGATCGAAGCGTGTTGCAAGTCCTTGGCGGTCCAAGCGCCACCAGCGCCGGCCAAATGTTCCAAAAACACATTCAGACATCCATAGATACTGATCAACAACAGTTCAACGAATTCCATGGTAAATGTACCTTCAGGTTGGTAATGGTCGCTGCGCAGATGAACCCGACGGATAAATTTGTGGTTCCAAGCCCATCCCTTGGCAGCAAATGCCCCCAGATATCTGGCCAACGTCACCAACCCATAGACAAAGAACACACCACCTTTGATGAAATGAGCCAACATGTTAAATACTCCCTTGCCCTTACCAAACTCACCAAGCACCGCGACCGAGGTGGGCACCAATACGAGGAAAAACACAAAGTTCCCCCAATTAAGAAAGTTAAACACTACCAGCAGCACCAAGAACAACGAGTCCAGTACCTTGGCGAATACTGGAAGCTTGTATACCCGAGAAAATGGGTTAGACTTGGGAGTACTAAACACCTTGAGTTGGGATTCAGTCAAGTCAAACAGATCCTGAGGAGGTCCCGCCACCAGCAGCAGCAGCAGCAGCGAAGTTTGGTCAGAAAGGTCCTGTAATGGTTCACCCTCTTCCTCAATGTCAAAGTAGCGGTCATCGACGCGAGAATACTCGGAACTGGCGCCAGTCAAATAGCGAGTGCCGAAATAAATGATGGCCAGCACGTACTGAACCACGGTGGTGAAGAAAAAGATCCACAACATTGTGTTGAGCTTATTACCGGGGTACAAGTCACCCACCAGGTTGATGAAAATCAGGTAATTAAACAATGCCAACAACACGGCCCCAGTATGGATGGTGAGGATTGGCATGTACCAATTCAGACCAACACTCTTGAGTACCATGGCAATGGGGTAAACAAATATATAGGTCAACAAGCCCACGAGAGTAAACACCCACAATGCCGTCCGATGGCTCAGCTCGGCACTAAAGTAGGTTTCAGTATCATAGTTTTCCCACCATTGACGTTCAAGAGGATCAAGATGAGTTTCGAGAATAGGAACCCCATGGTGGTGTTTCATAATATGAGGAAGCGGTGTTTGATCAGCGGCCGGAGACTCGGCCGAGGTAGTGGCCGACTCATCCGAGGGATGAGCATCCATGCCCTCCATGCCATGCATCGCATCCATATCATCCATATCTTCTTCATGACGAACCTCAATCAAATTGCCACCATCACTAACTCCCACAGCTAGAGCCCCCCCAATAACCACTCCAAGACAAACTAGTTTGAACCTCATTGATACAATTCAAGTGTTCCAAGGTCAATTGAAGTAAAAAACTCAAATTAACCCACTCACTCACTGGTATTTATCAACCAAACAGTAGTGGACCAATGGTCGCGGGAATTGCGTGGTTTTTGTATCAGTTGCTATGGGTAATGGGTTAGGGATGCACTCCTGCACAAGGGTAGATTACATGACACCCAAACATGGCTCGGTAACGGCGGCAAGAAAATACCGCGAGGTAGAGTGCTGACATAACAACGCCAATCATTGGTTGGTGCTCCCTAGGACAACATGGAGTTGATAATCGATCGATGATTATCAATTGACTTTTACCAAATTTATACGGTGACTATCACGGATCGGAATCATTGCTAGTACCGAAGCCTTGTACCGAAGCCTTTAAAAGGAAAAATATCAACGGAAAAGTAAAAAATTTAATTTGCCACAAGAAAAAAAAAAATAATCTAGCGAAGCAGGGCTGGGACACATCGGAACAAGTGGCTACAGCATCAAACCCCATGATCACTAAGGCTTACCCTTTCAGGGTGGTTAGCTTTGAGATAGTGAGGGAGGTTAGGGATAATTAGAGGTCATTGAAGAACACATGCTGGTGAGGCATGACTAGATGAGGGAGATGTATTACCTTATTAGGAGGATGTTTCCGTCGATAATGGCCTCGGGGTTCGAGCGGCATAAGATCGTTAGATGGGGCCAAACCCTAAATATCGAATCATACAGGAGTTTGGAAACAGGTGATTTGATGGTGACACATGCCATTTGATGTTGTTGGGGGGGTGGTGTATGTAGTGTTTCCGAAGTAATCCTGTCCGATTGCGTCTCACTGGATTGACTAATGTCACAGTGAGGCTCTTCCCAATGATTCATAGGGGTTTGGGGGAGATTGGGGAGATTTTCCCTTTTAAAATAATTCATGTGAGCAATGATAGCAAGAGCCGCACCCAGACGGCTCACGACATGGAAAGGTTGTCACCCTCATCTACACCAGTCATCATTATTCTTCTATTACTATACAACAACTCACCATGAATTGCTAGGCTTATACCAAACCTAGAATTGCAAGGCTTGACCCTTTTGCTTCTTGTCACCACCCAATTCAAAGTGCTTACATCTCTTCAAAGAGAGTTGAGCCTTGGTCTTACAAACAACACATTCCAATCTCAACACAACCTTCTTGGTAGTCTTGGCCTTCTTGTGGAACACGGGCTTGGTTTGACCACCGTAACCAGATTGCTTCCGGTCATATCTTCTCTTCCCTTGGGCAAAGAGAGAGGCCTTACCCGCCTTGTATTGGGTGACCTTGTGTTGGGTGTGCTTTCTGCATTGCTTACCCTTGCAATAGGTCTTTCTGGTCTTAGGAACGTTAACCATGGTTGCGGTAGATGGCACTAATGTTGAAAATTTTATTGAAATTGGTGGTGCTGCCCCAGTGCGAAATTAGTCACGTGGTGAAATAAATTTAGGGTTGTAACCCTAGATTGGAGAGAGCCAAGCAAGCAATTAGAGGGAATAGGGGAAGAATAAGGAGGGTAGTTAGGGGGTGGTGAACGGGATGATAGTGATGACATGTAATCGTTTGTTCATGTCTGATCAGTTGTTTACATTCTTGTTGGTGTACGGGGAAGTTCTCACGTGACTAACTTTTTCGATTTTTTTCAAATTTAATTGATTATCATAAAAATACGAGCCGTAAAAGTGGTGGAAGAAAGGTTACAAAATGCAGGAGATGGAGACAAGATGACGTAAGAAGTAGGTTTCATTGGTGATGATCGGTATGGTGAGACTTTTAGAGGTTAAATTCACAATGATACCAATTGACGTTTACACGGTCCACACCAAACCACTTGGTTACTAATGTATCCATAATTTACTCAAATGGTTCCATTTGATGTTTACGGCACTCTCGTATTGATAGTTAATTGACCTCTTGTTACCGTGCGGCTTTACCTCTCTCTTAACCAAGGCTATCGATGATTACGGTTTCAAACGGTTAGTGGACTCTCACTAAAGTAAACTAAATCATTTTACATTTCTATCAATCTAATTTGGTCACATTTCCTGCTTAAATTCCAATTTACGCTAATTGTGACCCTTTGTTGATCTCAATATGTGCTGGTATCACAAATGGGTTTAAGCCAACCCTATTCATTTTATTGGCTTTTAATCCAACCCTATCATTTCAATGACCAATACCAACCTAATAATGTCTATTAATGTACTGCAACCAATCTCAGTTTAACCTTGTTGTTGCCCCCCCCGGAATAATAACGACAAGGCCGCCATTATTCATGCCAACTTGGACCCCTTTTTTAAACAATAAACTAAATGAAATCAGTGACCACCCTCCTTGTCACCTTGAATAAAATTAATCACCATGGCACCATTGACTGTCACTTAGGACGTGATAATACCTCCATTGATATTCCATTATTGTCCCCTCTAAAAATATTAATCGGTTTCCCCAATTTTCAGTATCAACTACCTCTAAATTACCAATCAACCGTATTACTTTTGAATCTACCAACCCACAACTCCCACCTTTTCATCCCCATGTTTCATCCTATTGACATTTTCGACGTCAACCAAGAAAAAAAAATGGCTTACTTTTATAACCCCTGGCAATCCTTTAACAATGGCATCCTCCTACCTCCTCCTTCTTCATTTTCCCTCTTCTATTTCTCTCCCTCCTGCCTTCCCTTCTACTTTGCTCCCCTCCCTTCTCTCCCCTCGAATATCCAACCCTCACGATAAACGGTCACGCTCCTCGGAAATTAACACACCCGGAAACGATACCGTTGCCATAACCATAACCACACAAACCACCGTTCTCGCCATCATCCCCACTACAACATTCTTCACCACCACCACTACCTCAACCCTACACCCCCCACCACCCTAACCCCCACACCCTCCCCTCCCCCTCTTCTTTTTTGCTCACTCCCGGTCGCACCCAATCAAAACAACAATCACTTTCGGTCACCACCATGTCATTTTACGGCCAATCAGCGACCTATTATAACCGGGAAGAACCTCTCGCCGAACATGACCCTCCTCAGGACGGGGCTAACCCTCCGTCAGGAGGAGGCGCCCAATCATTGACCACAATTGGACCCTCATCCAAACAAGACGACCACAGAGGCGCCGCCACTACCGATGATAAATCCATCGATGAGCCCGAGGGCGACAAACCTTCCCGCAAAAAGCGCCAGAACCGCCCGGGAGTCAAGTTCGGGGCAAAGAAACGCCTGTGGGTATGGCTGTGGTTTGTCCAGGACTATACCGACCCCAATTTGGCCGTGTGTGACTTTTGTGGCAAGATCATCCTCCGACTTCCCCTGGATAAAGGGTCGCCGAAGAAGCTCTCCGAACACCTCAAAACCCACAAATTGGACAAGAGTACCGTCAATTACTCCCGTCATATCCCCATTGATGGTTACGGTATCACCTATTCCCATGACGGCGAGCCGTTGGGCTACCATGATCGTGATGATGGTAATGGCAGCGATGATATCGTTACTGGTAACGTAATGGCGACTCAAGCAATGAGACAGATACAAGGAGGAACCCTCCCGTCTTCAACTTCATCCCAATCCTCGAACCCAGCGACGATGCTGGGCCAATTGACAGTATTTGGCAATGCCAATCAGGGCAATGGCGGCGGCAACAATGGCGCCAATGGCCCTCAACGGACATTGATGGACCCTCGACGGATAAAACAGCGCCGTCTCGACCATAACTTACTAGAACAACGACGGGTGATTCGTACCGACTTTGACAATTCCCCTTACTCACCCATGAAGTTCCACAAACACGTGATGAAGTTCTTGACGGAGAATAAGCTCCCCATCCGGGTGATCAAGTCTCAATCGTTTCAACAGATGATTTATGACCTTAAATCAGAGGCATTAACAGATTTGACCGAACTACAAACATTGTACCTGTCATTGATGGAGGTCCAAAATTATACCGCCGAGGGGTCGCCTCCAGCAGTGTGACTTTTTAGTAAATGCCGTCACCCTACCCTGGTGGTAGGGTGGGGGGTCTGCTTTGGCTAATTATGTAATACACCCCCCATTTCTTCTCCACCTAAGCACAGCCTTATGCTGGTTAATCGTCCACTCTAGTTGAACAATCTACTTCTTTTGTTTGCTCATAACTTCTCACTTTTCACTCACCATTCACCACCCATCACTCATCACCCATTAGCCTCATCACAACCGAGATTCAAACTTGGTCCGTCAGAGATCACTCTCTTCACCTTACTACCGGTGGTAAGCGAAAAGCGAAGATCGGCTGAACAATTTTTTAACTTAGTTTAACCCTACCGTTGAAACGATGTATTGTTCTTGAAATTCCCCCTTCCTAACAACCTCCTGTGGGAAGGCTGGTTAGATATCCGAAATAGACTGCATAAGCGGCAACATTATGCAGGTAGACTGAATTAGAACGGCTAGTTAGATTTGCGCTGTTGATGTCGATCACCTCAACACCTCTTACTGGGACTTTTTTTCCCCTCCCCGGTTTGGTTATAATTATCATTACCGATATCTACGGTACCTTACTACCGCTAAAAAATTACCATTCGAAAGAACCCTGCACCATGCACGAGTGCATAAGTGGCTGCAAATTTATATCCTGCACCTGTCCGCGGGCTGTTGGAGCTGGCCCCGAGGCCTAGTTGAGGAGCCACGCTGGGAAAATGTATAAATAATACAAGAAGTACATCCATGGTTCATTATCCAAATTTACTTTTGATTACGTGAGCTAACTCCATATCCCCCTAGTGATGCAACTCCTCCCTTACTTCCTTCTCGCGACTGCCGTCCAGGGTGCTGTGGTCAAAGTGACCCGAACTCGGGTCCACACTGAGACCGTGGCCCCACTGTGGCATACAAATTTGGTTGTGTCCTATACCACTCTTACTGAGGTAAAATACACTTCGACTTTTGTTACCACCATTTTCGGTACCCCAACAACATATGCTCTGGAGGCAACGTCTACAGTAGCATTGACCAATACCCAAGAAGAAGATGAGGTGTCGGTGGATACCCAGGTGTCGGTGGTGGCTTTACTGCTGCTGTCACAACAAGTGGAACAACTGACCGTGGCCACTACAACCGAAGAAGTCGTTTCTGAAACAGTTCAGGACGTAATCTCCAGCACCCAATTGACCACCCCCACCCCCACTATCCAAACCCCCACCTCCACATCTTCTAGCTTGCTGGTAGTCACCGCGTCTCCCCACGAAATTGTCATTGTCAATTCGTTGGACGACTCGGTGGGGCCTACGTTGTTGCTGACGGTACCCCTGTCCACCGGTCAATGGTTAATTGAAAATGTTTCCACCTACACTTCTGATGGCGTGTGTATCGTCAACTACGACTACTACGATTCGGATGAAACGGAAACGGTGACCCTGACCCGGACAGTATACACCACAGTCACGGCAGTCTAAAATACCCATCTCTCACATCTCTAATCTTTCATTCTCTCACCCTTCTCTTCCTCCTTCGCCTCGTCCTTGTCAATGCCACTAGGGATACTAACACACCAGGTTACAACTAAGGTTGTCCATAAACGATACCGGAATTAATTCCAACTAATGACCAATGAGAAAAAATGTTATACGGCGATTAAATTATTATCACCATGGCTCAGGAGAGATTTCAAACACCCCCTGGCCAAAACTCCCCAATGGTGGACTTCCAAATTAAAAGATTTCCCTCCTCCACCGAAAAGGTTCCTGAGAATTTAAGAATTGAGACAATTAGCCCAAAGGCTACTGTAATGAATAATGTATGATTTATTATTTTTCCTCATAGGATTTATCAGTACGAATATCTTGCCGATATCACTAAAAAATTACTCTCGAGGTTACTGAAGCATCAGTTGGTCTTCACTTCTTTAATCCTGAAAACAGATACTACTTTCACTTTTATCAAAAATTTTAATTTATCTGGTGGCCTTTCCGTTTTTGTTACAAACGATGTATGGTTGAACAGTCCTATTTCCATAATTGAGGTGAGGAAAATACTACGATCACCAAAGGCATTTAATATTCTACAATTTGAAAAGTTTAATCATTTGTACCAACGTGGCCCTAGTAGAAACGATGTATAGTAAAAGTGGCTAGTTCAGCATTTCCACTCTTTCCCCAGGGGAGTCCAAGACAACCGACCGACATTTCATTTACCCATTCATTTGAATGCTATTTTTGATTCAATTGAAGAAGATAGCATTGAAGAATGGAATATTATATACTACATTGTTAATCGTCAATAACCAATCTAGCTTTGTTCAATTTCTGGTCTTATAGAAAACCACAATTACAAATGAAACAGGATAAAGGGATATCACTAACAATATCCCATTTAAAATCCCTGTGAAAAGAAAAGAATTATGTTATCTTTTGGAAATTTCACAAATCAAATTGATACTACCCATTAAAAACCTCCGCTGATTATCAACGCTAAACACAAGGAATACACCGTAACGATAACCTTGAACAAATATTGTTAAGCTCTCCCACCCTGCCATCGCTTTACAACTTTGAGATATTTATTAACAGACGTAAATGAAATCTACAATCCAACTCCCTCGATAACCCTGGGAGAGTTCATATCTAGAATTTTCAATATCGGTCTATGCAGGCGAATCAACTCTTAATACAATTCACTGACCCTTTTTGCAACCGGGAAACATCGCTAGCAGTAGTAGCAGGGGCAATTGCTGGAGCAGCACCCTTACGGTTATGTTGCATGTGCGATTGAACCAAATGACCGGCGGCCAAAGCCAGGATAAGAGATAATTCAGCGGCCAAAACTGTCAGGGCAACGATCTTAGCCAATTGTTGGGCATTTTCCCCGGGGTTAGTTTGATGAGGACCTCTAACTCCCAATAATTCTAACATGGCGCCTTGGGGTTCCAAAATGGTCCCTCCGCCAATGGTGCCCACTTCAATCAGCGGCATCAGCACCGAGATTTGTAAATCATTGCCAACCTTGCGCATGATGGTGATACAATTGGACGATTCTACGTTTTGGGCGGGATCTTGACCACAGGCTAAAAACACCGCCGTGACCAAATTGGCAGCATGGGCGTTGAAACCACCAATGGACCCAGCCATGGCCGACCCAATGTAGTTCTTCAGGGTATTAACGTGGATAAGGGCATCGACATCTGATTTGAGCACCTTGGTGACCACTTCGGCGGGAATGATGGCTTCCGCCACCACCAGCTTCCCCCGTCCTTCAATCCAGTTAATGGCAGCGGGCTTCTTGTCAGTACAGTAGTTACCCGACACTGACACCACCACCATATCATCCCAGCCAAATTCATTAACCATACACTTGAGCGAGTGTTCCACCCCCTTGGAGATCATATTCATCCCCATGGCATCACCTGTGGTGGTACAGAATCTGATGAATAAAAGATCGCCAGCAATGGCAGTCTTAATGGTTTGTAATCTGGCAAAACGCGAGGTGGAGTTGAATGCCTTTTTGATGGCAGTTTGACCTTCTTCAGAATCCAACCAGATCTTGGCGGCCCCGGCCCGCTTCAAGTTGGGGAATTGCACACAGGGACCTCTGGTCATACCGTCATTGGTAAGCACGGTGGTGACCCCACCACCAGCATTGATAGCCTTACACCCTCTCATGGTCAGAGCAACAAGACACCCTTCAGTAGTGGCCATGGGGATGTAATAAGAAGTATCATCGATGATTAAAGGTCCAGCCACCCCTACTGGTAATGGCATGTAACCAATGACATTTTCGCAACAGGCACCAAACACCCGATCATAATCATAGTTGGCGTAAGGTAAAGAATCAGTATCCAAAATGGGAGCATGAGCGATTTGGGCCATGGCTTTTCTCCGTACCACCACTGCCCTGGTGTTGTCAGCTAATTGCTTTTCAAGGGCATACAATGGGAGCTTACCGTTACTGACAAGAAGGGCAATTTCGTCATCACCAAGGGTCTTGACGTCCCCGGCCTTCATCACCGTGACCATTTCATCAATACTTCTGCCCAGAGAGGGAGCAGGAGTGACATATTCCAGTTTCTTGGGTTGAGGCTTTTCCTTAGGAGTCAACGACCGCTTCATCAACAACAGAGTAGTTTTGGCTGAGTATCTCTGGGCATTAAGCAAGTAGGCATTGATAGAAATTGACAAAACAAACCCAAACAACAACATCTTGGAGATGATCAGATCCTGAATCCCTTGAGAAACCGCTGAAATCACCGAGAGAACAAAGTCTTCCACCATCACCGCGGTGCTACCAGAAGTATACACTTGAGTGGGCATCACCAGAGCCACTGCTCCATGACGACCAACCTTGATCAATGACGAAGCAGCATTAGAGATGGTGGTGGCCATTAACACCGACGGCTTGGTATCGCGGGATTGGTACAACCACAGCGACCCCAAGTAAAAAGCGTGAATAGCAATAAACAGGGCAATCATCGCCACCTTGAAAGACACCACCGTGGTATCATCCTTGGGGTCAAAGAGGGTCAGATTCTTTTCAGTGGCAGGGACATCGGTACTGGCGATTTGCCGAGCCACCACCAGGTCCAATCCTTCCTCTTCAAGAGCTTCCTTCAAGTCTTGGGTTCTTCTAGCCCGGCGAATCTCCACCTTGAGGGCAAGAATTGCCGCCAAAAACGTATACAGAAGGATCAAGTCGTACAACAAGATGAGGGCACTCAAAATGGAAAAGTTCCGCAACCCTTCGAGATGAGAGGCATAAGCAGCCACTGCTAAGAGGGCAGCAATCACCACAAACGTATCCCGCAACAACGAAATCGAGTGCAGGCCAAACGCCCGGGCAATGACATCGGTGACGTTGGCATTGGTCTTGGCCAGTTGCATAATGGCCTTAGCAATCAGAGACTTGTGCTTAAACCCAACCGTAGCAACAAAGAAAGGGATCCCTTCAGCAATCAGTACCGAGGACACCTTGGCATTGAAAATACGGGTCAGGGTAAAGAGGGCAAATAAAAATGCCACCATACCCAGACACAAGGTGGCAAACGCCACCCAAAAGTTCAGCCCCACCAGCTTCATATCGAAGAACAACTTGATGATGGTATACCACATTGCCAAATACGCTGCCACCACCAATGCCACGTCAAACCGATCGGCGCCGGCAATCAAGGTGCGGCACTTGATATAAGCATGGCGGCCATACTCCCAGTACTTGGAAAGACGATTGCGATGACGGGCAGTTTCCACCACCCCATCCACGGTAAATTGAGCGTACTCAGTCTCGTTGTAGTGTTCAGCTGCCACCACCACGACAATTTCCAGATCCAGCACCGGCTTCAGCAGCGAGACCTGGGGAACAGGACATTTGACAAACTTCAATGGCGATACAACATAGGCATCAGCATCAGGGTATTTCAGCGGATCATCGATTTCTTGCCATTCTGCTGACCCGGGGGCATGGTAAAAATGGCCTCGCGCCCCAAGACTCAGATACTTGGAAGGAATATATTCATCCACCACCTGAAGGTAGGCCACCAGGGCAAGCAACAGTATAAAAATGAGGAAGTGGATTGGCTTGTGGGCCGCCCCACGTGCCACAGCTCCCATCGTCCTCTGGATGGCTTGAAGCATGGTGGTACCGTTAGTTTAATTTTTTCAGGACGCGACTGAAAACGGCGGTGTCGAGGGGAGGGTAGGAGATGGGTGGGGGGGAAAGGAGGAGAGGAGGTGATGGGAGGGTGGGAATTATTAGGTGGTTGGTGTAGAGTAGGGTGTAAATCGTTAGGGGAGGGAAAGAAGTTGGTAGGGGTTAGTTGGGGGTAGTTTCTGGGAAGAATTGTTGGGAACGAGCAGCTCGTTCCGCTAAAGGATTAGAGTTTGAGGGGATGCCATCGGGAAGGGAGATGGGGAGATGAGATGGGAAGGGAAATGAGAGGAAGTGAGAGGAGATGAGAGAAAGATTGAAGAATTGAAAGATCAAAGAGATAAATAGGGATCAATGGAGATGGGGAGAAATGGAGAGATTTGTATGGCCAAGTTTTGAAATTTTGGCTTGGAATTTTCAGATTTTGATTTCGAGAGTAGCAATAGCAGTTAATGAGTATACAGTATTTCTGGATTCAAGGGGGTTTTAGATTGTTTTGGTTAAGTAGTTTGGGAATTTTTAGTCGTGTTGGATGGCTTGTAGTTGACTTGAGGAAATGTAGACGCTGGTTGCAATTGAGTTTCAATGAAAAGTTGGGCCACGTCCAAGTCAATTGTAATCAATCAGCAGTTGATAAATCAGAATATTAAAGATTTTTTTGATTTTGAAAGGAAAACACAAGACAACCTGACTAAATGCTAATTTTTGTTCTACATTCAATCAATATTGATTAGATAACCGATAATGGTGAGAAAGCATCAAAAACTTGAATCTGTATTCTTTACATATCAACACCATTTAATTACAAGTCAAATCGGAACATTAATTTGTAAAATCCAAATGTGATCAAAACAATGACAAGTATAAACATCACAAAATACACCAAGGTGAAACATGGCAAATCAAACGTACCCACTAACTAATCTTCCAAGTAACACCACACTATTAAGCCCTCGAAGCTCATTATCATCATATCCTTCCAGGTCTACACCACCCATAAATTCATTGATTTCGACTTTTCATCAATCCTCCCAATTACTCAATCTCCAATTAAATGGACCACTCTCTCATCCAATTGTTTCGACCTACAAATCACTCCCACCAATCACTACTCCCTTTCTTTTTCCCATCCCCCGGTTGTAACCTCCCCCTCCCCAAGTGTTAATACCCACGCATACACCAACGCATACTACTAATGGCCACTCTTCCTGCAGTGGACCTAACCCATGAAATAGGCTACAATACCCCCTCCAATGGGTACCGGGTCAAGCTCTTTCCCAACCACAAGACACTCTTGATTCTGAAACGGGCAGTGATGGTGATTTCGGGGGCAGTGGTGTCAAAACGGCTCGCGTTTGATGATGTTGTCATCACCGCCGTCTATACCCGCTTTCAGGCCACCCATGGCGATTCCGAGGGTAAACCTAGCAATGAATTGGCGCTTGTGGTGTGCTTGTCCAAGGCCGCCCATATTTATTACCCCGATGGCCGAACCTACGTGGTGAGCTTCCCATTTAACCTTCGCCAGGCCGAGCCGTTTGAACACGGGCTAATCCTTGAAAAAGAGATGGAACACGATGTCTCTTGCCATGCCGCTCCTTCTCTTGCTACTAGTCTTGCTACTCAGTTTGCCCTGGCGAGGTTTCTCACCCTCGTCGACCCCATTGGTGATTTCCGGGTGGTGACAAACTCATCGACACTGGTGATTAGTGCCAATGAAACCCTCGTGTACTTTCCTTCTCTGACAAAAGCACTTCTGGTGTGTGCTACCTTTAATCGTGCCGATGGCGCCATCACTGTTTACCATATTAGAAACCTGGTACGGTCAAAGCTGAGGACCGGAGCAGGGGTGGTAAAGAAGAGGAAACATGTACTTATTCTGACACCGAGTCTGAGTCGAATCTTAGAGGATGACCACATCGAAATGTTGGCTCAGTCCCTGGTGAATATGGACAAGAAACGCACCCTGACCCTACTACTGGATGCTCTGCTGATGGCGAGAATTATTACTAATGCCGATCACAAAGTGTCGGCGCTGGGATTACGTAAAGATATGATCTTAACCATGGTAGAAGTGTTGACGATGGTGGAGCTGGGGGACCGGGTCAAGGTGGAGGGGATTGCTGGGGACGACTTTGAGGCGATTGTGGTGATGAATCGGACAAAACAAGTGGCATCGATTTACACGTGGCGACTACCAGTGATGTCAATGTCATCCTCGGCTACCGTCACATCGATAGCTTGTATCGATTGTTTAGTGTACAATTCGTCATCATCGTACTTGGTGGTGGCCACCACTCCTACCGAGCTTCATTTGATCAACCCATTTCTTAATATCAAATCACCGCCGGTACGGTTATCTCGGCCATTGACACGACTCGTGGGGTCCTGTGATGATGTAGTGATGTACAAGAGCAATGATAAGCTTCATTCGCTTTCATTAACCCTTAATCCGACTCAAAATGTTATCAAGAGGTGTTTGGCATCATTTAAATACTTCGCTGGAGCTTCCATCAGTGATACCGTGGCCATGCTTTGGAGGTCGGCCACCATGCTTAGTTCCACCAATGATGAATGGGAAGCCCTCATTATGGTGCTATTGGTATTGTTTCCTCCATCTCCTGACTATAAACCTAGCAAAGATACCGTGATTACTCGATTACTACCACAAGCTGCCCAACTCATTAAACTGTGTCCAGCCAATTATCAATTGGAAGGATTAATTCCCTATGTGACGGTGACCCTCCATTTGATTCGAGAAGACTCTCGCTTAGATAGTTTGGCCACCAAATCCACGGCAATGATGGCGGAGATTCTTGCTCAGCTCACCCAGTGGATGGGATGGTCTCAATCATGGTTGAAGTATTACCAAGTGATCGATATAGACAACCAGGTAAGGTTTCTTTGTGGGGAATTGTGTGAATCTCCTCCCAATATTCTTCAACTGTTGTGTGGTGTATTTGGAGGGGGGAGAAGTTCCTACATTACCTTCTCTCAGTTAACTGAGGAAAGTGATGCCATCAACAATGTCATTACTCCGAGAACAACGTGGGTGCTCCGGCTATTTGATCTTATTGGTAATGATTGTGATGCCAATACTCTCGTCGAGGCCATGGCTGATCTCAAGTTGACAATGGGGGAATTGGAAACGTTACCCCCAGGAGTACTACTTCCCCTAAAGGAAGCATTACTGGTTTGCCAAGAGAATCCAGCGTTTGAATGGACTAACCCTGCTCTTCAACTTATTGGCAGGCCCGATATCATGGGGCTTTCACTGCTCAACCCTCAAACTAATCCCACGTATCACAAAAAGACCGAGCCCAAGTCGATTCAACATTTATTGACGGCAGTGATGAGTGATGACCAATCCCAGATATCTCCATGGGATGGTCAAGCTGAAGCCGACCGGATGGGTATCACCAAACTTATGTTTGATTATGACCGAAGGTATTATGAAATCACCCTGCTTTTACACCAATCACGCACGCAAACTGCCCATTTAGAGGTGGAAGAAGGAGTCAGTGAGTATGATCTCGTGGTGATGCAACGGGAATTGGCCAAGATTGTCGCTCTCCGCACGCTTACCATTCCCGTTGGTCGGGCTGCTTTGTTTTATTCGGGAAGAACGCCAATGTTGACGGAAAAGTTCCCCATTGCCAAATTCAATCTTACCACTCTTGTCACCCCAACCATGACCAATATTGTTCTTGGAGATGATGGCGTCCCCCCCGTGATTATGGAATGGGGGAATTTCCACAATGGGGTACTGGCAGGACTTTCCATTTCCACTGAGTCTAAGGGCATCAATGGATCATGGATTATTTATAATAAGCCTCCCGATCTCAATGCTCAACACGCTGGCTTTCTCTTGGGGCTAGGACTTAATGGCCATTTGCGCAAGCTCGAAGAATGGCATATTTACAATTATTTAGGACCGAAGCATCCATTGACGTCGGTGGGATTGTTATTGGGGATGGCAGCTTCATTAAGAGGTACCATGGATAATAAGCTAACCAAGGTATTATCGGTACATGCCCTCGCGCTATTACCTCGGGGGGCCAATGATCTTAATGTTCCTGTCAATGTCCAACTGGCAGGTTTAGTGGGGATTGGTCTCTTGTATTTACAGAGTCAACATCGACGGATGCTGGAAATCTTATTGGCCCAAATTTTAGGCTACGTCCATCAGAATGGCCAGGAAATCATCCATGAAGGTTACCGGCTTTCGGCTGGTATTGCTCTTGGTCTTGTTAATTTGGCCAAAGGAGATGATCTTCGTGGCCTTAATGATACCCACGTCATCGACCGACTCATGATGGTGGCCACAGCGATGAAGGACTTTCAGGTACAGGAAGAGTTGGACAAATCATGTGCCGGGGCCATCATGGCGCTAGCATTCACCTATTTACAGACCAATAACCGCACCATCGCGTCAAAGTTAGAGGTCCCTGCTACTGAACAATTGCTCGATTATGTTCGTCCTGATTTACTCTTGCTTCGCTGCTTGGCCAAACACGTAATCATGTGGGATCTGATTGGCAATCTGGTTTCGTGGGTAAATAGTCAGATGCCCATCCTGGGTCGCTACGAGCTTAATCTGGACTACTTGGCCTACTTTAACTTGATTGGTGGTACGTGTATGGCCATGGCGGTGAGGTATGCTCTGACCCATGACCCGGGAGCCCGTGATACCCTTTTACACTTTATGGAAGCGATGATGGCATTGACTGCCACCACCCCTACCAATTATGACCAGAGAATTGCTCACCAAGGTGCCATGGCCATCCAGGTACTCTTGGGACTCTGTCTTGCCGTGGTGATGGCCGGATCAGGCGATTTGGCCACCATGCGGAGGTTACGGTCGATGTATAACGACACCACCACCAATATGACCTATGGCACTTATCTTGGTACCAACTTGGCGCTTGGATTTTTATTCTTAGGTGGCGGCCAGTATGCGGTGGCCAACACCCCGTTCACCGTTGCTACCTTGATCATTGCCCTTTATCCAGTGTTTCTGCTGCGTCCCGACGAAGGGGATATCCACCTCGAAGCATTACGGTACTTTTGGGCGCTAGCGGTCGAGCCCCGATGCTTGGTGGTCCGGGATGTGGTTACTCACAAGCCGTGCAAGGTGCCAGTGAACATTGTTACTCGAAGCGGCGAGGTTCGGCCCATGGTGCTGCCGTGCTTGGTACCGCCATTTGCTGAGGTTCATTCTTTGGCCACCGAACTGGCGGATTATTTTGACGTCGAGGTGGACTTTCTGCTTCAACTGGCGTACTTGGATCGGTTCAAACAAACAAAAACGTTGTATGTGGTGAAACGGAGAAATTACTCGTTGTTAACCCCCACTATCTCTCGACTCTTACTGGTGGCCAACAAGTCGCTCCAAGCCGCCAATGATAACCAACAGCAACAGTCGCCATGGCCAGAACGGCTCCAGTTGGATATATTCCAATTTTTGACCGACTTTACCAAGCAAGTGATGGTGTTTGATGATGAAGACGGTGGAGGAAACACTGGCCTCCTGTTGTGGAATATTATCGATGATAAGATCGATTGGATTCATCGAGCAAAGAGCCCTAGTGTTGATGATTTGTGGAATCTTAAACTCATGTTAGCTTTTGCTGATAATCATTTAAACCAGAACAAAGTGATGCATTATGTATCGCAAAGGTTTATTTATCATTTGAGAGAGATTGTGTGGGGGTTGTGTAAAGAGGATGGGGCGGGCATAACCTAATTGGGTATAGTACATAGTGCGGTCCGATCGGGGATTGCCAGATATAGGGTGGTTTACCAATGGAAGTGTGATGGTAATGAATTAATTTTCCAGGGTGACTAGTTTGAAATGCTAAAGATGAATGATGCAGTTTTCAACTAATGGATCACTGAATCGATATTTTTCATAATGAGGTTCAAGGCTTTAGTTTGTGGATGGAGATTATAAATGTCGAGAATGAACGATTTATGGTTAAGTTTCCAGGGGTTGGAGTTTCATTCATATAAAGGTCCACAGTGTCATTTTTGCATTCACCAGTTGGTGATTTATATAATGAGGTTCATTGTAAAATCTGCCTTTGCCTTCACCTTGAGTTTTTCCCAAATTGTTAATTTTCCCATTGGAGGTCACTGTACATTTTGGAGATCAATATATAATAATTACTACTTATGGATCAAACGGGTTAATAGTTGACTTTCAAGGAGATAAACCCTATTCAAGTTGGGGTTTAACTTTATAATTAAGAAGAATTTAAGGGGGCATCAAGACAGTAGAAAAATCAATCGATCATTCCCAATTAACCATCACCATCTCAATCCACCCTTCTTACCCATCCTACCCCGAGAATTACTCTCAAACTTTATTTAGTCTCGGAAACACCCTGCGAATATGGTAATTTTTACATTTAAAGTTGACCGACAAATCCGTTATTCTCACCGCCAACTAAGAAATATCCTCGTTGGGTTAAACAATCAGACGTTAATGACCTTGGCGTTTTCGGCACTTGAAAAATCTAACTTTTTATGGTACATGGCCTAGCCACACGGCTCACCTGCATGAACTTGATCTGGACCGTATCAATCAAGTATCTATCCAGTCTCTACCTTACAAACCCATTGAAGGATACCAAGGGCACGTACACTCCCGGCTATTGTTCTATACCTATTACCCTTTTATTGTCCTCGCCTTGACTCCATTGTAGGTTGACAATAAATTCCCCATACTTTGTTGTTTCCACGTACAGATAAAAAAAAAACTGTACGAACCTCGGTTAAAAGAGCAGCAGGGTGCTCACTATTCACCACCAACCACCAGGACTATAATAATAAACCCCCATCCTTAATTTGTCACATTTCCCCACAATAGATCAGCCACCGTTACTAACGTTCCCCTGCCCCATTGGGAAATTCTTGTCTCGTTTCGCCCGCGACAAAATTTCAATCTCGAGACCACTCATCCGACCAACGCATTTCGGTTGTGAAGAAGATAGCTAGTGATGCGTCCATTTAGACCCCGTCCCAAACTGTCATTCTATGGGCCCAAGCAACTGATGGACATCTCCCACCCTTTACTCCGAGCCCAGCGAGAAACTGAGCTCGCTGCCATTCGGCCCCAGCGCAGTCAGCAGCGGCGGTTTCTGACCATCAGGAAGCGGATCCCACGGATCCCGCGGCCGCTGCGCCAGGCGTTGAGTCGAATCCCCGGGTCGCTGGCATTCAGTCGAATCCCCGGGTCCCAGGCGTTGCCGTATATCTTTATTCCCTCGCGGGGGTTTTCCCTGGCCAAGCGGCGGTTCTTTTCCCAAGAAGCCCGCAAGAAGCGCCAACAAAAGCGCAAATTCATCAAGTGGTGGACCATTACCTCGTTGACGGTGGTGTTGGGGCTGGTGGCGGCCAAGATCAAGTATGAACGCGGGGAGCTTGAAGATGAGGACGGCCTGTACTCCCAATACCGCATCAAGCCCCAGTCGTGGCACTTGTACATGTACTCTACCTTGCCATTAAAGGCGATCTCCCGGATCTGGGGTCAGGTCAATCTGATCAACTTGCCTGTGTGGATCCGACTGCCTCTGTACCGGCTATATCTGATGTTGTTTGGAGTCAATTTAGATGAGATGGATGAACCCGACCTCACCACTTACAGCAACTTGTCTGAGTTCTTTTACCGCCAGTTGAAGCCGGGAGTGCGCCCCTTGGCCGACGACGAGTTGGTATCGCCGTCGGACGGTAAGGTACTCTCGTTTGGCGTGATTGAAGACGGCGAGATCGAGCAAGTCAAGGGCATGACCTATTCAGTGGATGCGTTGTTGGGGTTGAAGCGGACCCGGTTTGCGGTGCCATCTCATGACCTCGACTTTAGCCATCACCATACTGAGGACGATGCCACCATCATCGAGCGCCACCAGGAGTTTGCCGATATTAATGGCATTCAGTATACGGTGGACGACCTCTTGGGAGGCGAGGGCGACGAAACTGCCCATTTGCATGAATTGGAATATTTGGATAATGGCGACGGTACCGCTGAAAGACCGCTGAAAAAGACGGAAATGACGGTGGCGAGAAAGTTGGTGCCGACCGATTTAAAGGCGCTGGAAAATAAGCAATTGTACTTTGCAGTGATCTACTTGGCTCCTGGTGACTACCACCGCTTCCATTCCCCCACCAACTGGGTATCGACGCTTAGACGTCACTTTATTGGCGAATTGTTCCTGGTAGCTCCGTTCTTTCAAAAGACCCTCCAAGGTCTCTTTGTATTGAATGAGCGGGTGGCGCTCTTGGGTTACTGGAAGTATGGGTTCTTTTCCATGATTCCGGTGGGGGCCACCAATGTAGGTTCAATTGTGGTTAACTTTGATAAGAATCTTAAGACCAATACCAAGTATGAAAGTGATCACTACCAAAAGATTATCGATGAAAATACCCCGTTGTTGGATGATGACCTGACATTAGCTCCGTCGGTGGTGTCATCGGTGTCAGCGGCGCTGGATGCAGCTTCAAAACAAAAGAAAAAATTGAAAAAGAATGCTGTTTACGAAGCAACCTACACCAACGCTCTGAAACTCTTGGGTGGGGTCCCCTTGACTAAAGGTCAAGAGATAGGGGGGTTCAAGTTGGGATCAACGGTGGTGCTTGTGTTTGAAGCCCCCGATAATTTCCACTGGAACTTACACGTAGGTCAAAAGGTTAAAATGGGCCAGTCGTTGGGCAGCTTTGTCCAACGCAACTAATGGCTTTGGTCCATTAGCTAACTATATATTATATATTTACATATACGCAGGGGATTTTATTTACCTCACGTGGCCCGCGTCACCTGACCACACCCGCGCGATCAACTCCAGACCACCAACAGACGACGACAGCTCCACCTTAGTGCCATGTCGTTCCTCCATCTGATTAGAGGGTTTGGGCGTAGCTCAAAGAACAAGAAGAAGGAAGAGCCGGGAGCCCAACCTTCCCCTCTCTACCAGCACGGTAACGTGCTGGCGCTGGGGTTACGTCGGAGCCAGCTGCCCACCAAGTCGCCCCAGAAACTGCAACGGTACCAAGCTGCGTCGTCCCCCACCAAGCGAAGTAAGCCAGTGTCGGGGTCTCGTCTGCCCACTCGTCGGTCACAGGCCCCTCGTTCCACTGGGGTGGCTGGCCAGCCCCCCATGCCTCATTTGTCCCTGCAAGCTACCGTGCAAACGATGCCCCAAACTCAGGTGGCCACCCAAAATGTCGCCGCTGATCTTCAACCCACTCCATTGTTTTTGTGTGAACCATTTGTCAAGACTGCTCTCGTCAAGGGACTGTTCAAGACTATCGTTCAACTACCAAAGTACGTCGATATTGGTGAATGGTTGGCTCTCAATATTTTTGAGATGAATGCCCACCTTAATTCATTCTATGGAGTGGTACTGGATCAATGTACCCCTGCTACTTGTCCTCTGATGCTGGCTGGGCCCGCTACCAATTATTTATGGGTGGATCAACTGGGTCAAGCGGTGGAATTACCCGCCCCTCAATACATCGATTACGTATTGTCATGGATCAGCTCTAAAATCAATGACCAGCTGGTATTCCCCACCAAACTGGGGGGGGCATTCCCTCCCAATTTTATGAAAGATTGTAAAAATATTCTGCGGCAAATGTTTAGAATTTTCGCCCATATTTATCACTCCCATTTCGATACCATTGTTCATTTGCTGGTTGAGGCTCATTGGAATTCGTTTTTTGCCCATTTCATCAGTATGGTCAAGGAGTACAATATGATCGATCGACAAGAGTTGCTGCCAATGTTACCATTGATTGAAGATTTAGAGGCCCAGGGCAAAATTATATAGACAAGGTGGACTCATTAAATCCATATCGACGAAATTATTAAGTGGAAACCATGTAGATGGAAAAATTGAAGCTCTCGTATGTTTAACGTGTATGCTGTTTTGGAATCAAGCCAAAACAATGCTACATTGGGAACATTGAATGGAAACCTCTTCAAATCACAAGAATTCATAAGATGACTGTCGACGGCTGCGCTACACTGTTTTAGAGGCCAGAAAGTAAAGGCCCTTAGTGTTTGTATTGATACTTACCTTCCAAGTTTATTAATTTCCTACCAAACCAATGGGGGTTTTTTTCAATGGTCGACCATACTTTTATTTACACTAAATAAATATAAATGAACTGAATTAGTTAGTCTTCGAACATAATCTGGATGTCTTCGATTCTTCGTTGTTTTTGTTCATCTTCTGCTCCGACTGCTTCTCCCAAGTGCTTCTTTCTTTCTTGAATTTTAAGCATTTTCTCTTCGATACTGTTATCCATGACAAACCGAACCACTTTGACGGAGGAATTTTGGCCAATTCGATGGATTCGATCGATGGCTTGGTCTTCGATACTTGGCAGCCACCATGGGTCCATCATGAATGCTTTATTGGCGGTTGTTAAATTGAGACCAACCCCTCCCGCTTTAAGTGATAGTAAAAGTACAATGACTCCTTCAGTTGTAGGTTGATTAAACTTTTCCAAGAGATCTTCTCTTTCCTTCATTGCCAATCGACCATCAAATTTGTATAATTTAAATTGACCATGACTTTTGAGCTCATTTTCAATAATATCTAAGTATGATGAAAATTGAGAAAACACAATGACTTTTTCTCCTGGCAGTTGCTCCTTAATGACCTGGAGTTGTTTTATCAATGCTTGAATCTTTGAACTCGATCTGTCTGGTTCAAATAAGTATAATTGGTAAGGAAACTGGCCACTTGGGTCAACGTCAGTATCAAAGGTTGATCCTTGAGTCATGAACCGGACCTCTTTATTGGAAGTGGATCCTCTAGCCCGAAGTTTAAATAATTTATACTTGGAAATGGGGGTACGACAATTAGGACAACTATCAGCGGTTGTTTCAAAATTGAGATGTTCGAGAATACACGAGAGACAAAAAGTATGGCCACATGGAGTGACCACCATTTCCCCCTGGGGGATTGGAACCGTGGTACAAATCAGACATTCACTATTGGTGGGGTCAAACTTTCCATATAACGAATACATTGCTTTGTTTGCCTCAGTGACCAGATGGTATCCAAGTACCTGTTTTGACTTTAATAACTCCCGAACCTGGGCCAACTCGTCCTCTATTCCTCCGCACGCTTCATCTTCTCCTATTCCTTCAAGATCAGACATTGCTGCTTGTTTTACCAAATCCAAATGACAACAAATTTGTCGTAATCGAAGGATATGGGTCAATATTTGCGTATACTGTTTGAGCAAATGGCCAGAGTTGACTCCTTCTCTAAACTTTTGGGTTGCTTTAGCTTTAAACCAATCATAGTATAATCTTTCATGATCAGAAAATTCCACTCGTTCAATCACAACTTCTTTAGGTGGTAAATCAACCAACGGACGACCATCTTTACCCTTCATGAGTTTAGTCCGACGTAAAAATATTGGTTCCAAGATCAGTTTAATCACATCCAAAGTCTGTTCAATCTCTTTATTTTCAAATGGTACTGTGATGAATGATTTCCATCGAGAAAAGTCATTCCAAGGGTTTAAATCGAGAAACTTGACTATCGAGTATAAATCATCAAGTCGATTAATGATGGGAGTACCAGTAAGAACCCATTTCCGTCGAGCTTGGACTTCGTAGATCAGTTTGGCAGTTTTGGTGGCCCGGTTACGAATATTGTGACCTTCATCAAGAATGATTCGAAAAAACTCCACACTATAAATACCTTGGCGAGGAAGCCGGCCATCGGCATCTCTTCTTTTATGAAGACGAACGTATTCATTGACAATGGTACCATAAGTAGTAAGCATCACCACGGGGATTTTTCCTGAAGCCTTGGGAGCATTGATTAAGCTATCAACAAGGTTATTCACGGTGGTATCTCCATAGTAAACCTTACAATAATGATTAGGATTATTGTTTGCCTTGTCAAACTCTCGTTTCCATTGAGACAAAAGTGACATTGGTACCACAATTAGCGTGGTTTGATTAGCATAGCCAATACCACTTTCACCATCAAATGGGCATGAATTCACCAATGCTAAAGCAGAAATCGTCTTGCCTAGCCCCATTTCGTCAGCTAAAATGCCTCCCTTGGTAGTACTGCGTACCATGGGTTGGTCAATTGACATTTCTCCTGAATACATATTGGCATAAAAATAATCCCCCATGCCGTCTTCGGGTCTAGGCCATTTAAATTGACGCCATAACGGGTCTACCGTCTCATCACTGGCTCTAATAGTTTCCCGGGCTTGAGTCGATTGTAATTGCAGTAATTCTTCCACGAGATCATACTCTTTTTCTCGAGTAAGCATCCAAGCCAATCCATGGCATTGGTACGACCGAAGCTCCAAGCTAAAGTTGGTAGTAGGAGGAGTTGTGGTTTCTGGAAGCATATTTAACAATTTGGAATCATTGGTTTCCAGGTATACCCGTTTAAGGTGATCCAAACTTACGGTTCCTGCCTCGACGATGTCTTCACCACTACCCTCGCCAGCGAGTGTAGCTCCCATGGGCCGTAAACTTAGCTTGGAAAATAACCGTTGTAATGAAGTTTGTCGACGACGGAGTTTCAATTCCGCCGAACTTTCTTGAGCAAAATGACCAAATTGCAGATTGGGAGGAGGGGCTCCATCATCGTCATCGTGGGGTTCAAATGCTTTATGAGTGAGGTATAGGTTTATATGAATATAAAACAGGTCTCCTGTCAGTAACCGTTTCTGGGTATCCATCAACACGTACAGGTCGGTTTCGATCATACGAAAATCGATCAATGGTGCCAAAATCCGAGTCAATTCTTCCTGGATACGACCAATTTCACGGTCTTGATCCTTTTGGTACACACGGACCACCGCTTGGTCCGCCACTTGTTTACCTCTCTTGGTGGTCTTGGGATTAAGCAGTTTTATCACCATGGCGGTTTTATAAACTACCGGTTTAACGGTGGGGCGGGTAGCAGTGGCTTCAATCTCAAGAGCTCCAATGAATCGCCGCCATTTTTTCAGGGGAGCCACCTTGACCAGTTCTTTATCCTCAATCACCACCACATCTTCCTCCACTTCCAATGGCTCTGGTACCTCTCCTGCCATTAAAAGCAGTCCATCAAAGGTGAAATCATCATCATCATCGATCATCTGGGGGCTTGACGGTGGTTGGGGCTTACAATTCTCCCCACTAGGCATGAAATCACTAATTGAAAATTTGGCCTTCTTATTAGTACCACTGCTAGTGGCGGCGGCAGCAGCCGCTACCGCCTCCTCTCGAGCCCGCCACTCATCAATAACAAGCTGTATATAATCACGATGACGATGGTATTTGTGGTAAAGTTCAATCACCTCTTCTGGTGGGATGGTTAGCCTTGAAGTAACCTCAGAGGTGAACGTGTCTAACGACACCGAAAACGACGCCAGCGACGTGGGAGGTGGCGGAGGGAGATCTATATCAATAAATAGTCGCTGTTTTTGAGTATTGGATAGCTGGCTGGTGATATCGGGGAAAAACCGTTTCTTGGTCATTTTGGTGATAGACGCGTTTGGTGCGATAGAGATGAGGCTGCGATAGAGAAAGAAACGTTTATCATTACATCATTACTTGGATCTCAAACTCGTCTTCCAATTCGGTGTCGGCCACGGTAGCGCCTAAGTCCATGACATCATCATCAAAAATGAGTCTTGCGGCAGTGGTAGTGGGTAACTGTTTCTTAGTTAGGTACTGAGTCAAGATCGATCTGATGGGGGTGGTTGCGTCCACCATGAGTTCTATCCGCTTATTATCAGCTCCCTTAACAAAGATAGTTATTTGACTCGACTGTGGAGGTTGTTGGGGGACCTCGTCGTCCAGAATTGTGAGGCAAGAGTCTAGATCATCATCATTTTCAATGGCATCGGGGTCGAGGTAATTAAATTCGGAGTAGTACTTTTCAAAGTCATGCTCGTGATGCTTTGGGATAAGAAAGAGGACAATTTCGCTCGGAGTGTCGCCTTCTTGGGGCAATCGGAAGTAACTGGGCAGCATCCATGGTTTGACTACCATTTCTCCGTCCTTGTACACCAAAAGACACGATTGTTCATCATAAGAGGTGGCCTCATCAGTTCCGGCGTAGAGCTTTTGGAATTGAGTAATGGCAGCAGTGGTGATTTTACCAAACAGCTTTTTTCCCTTGCACGAGAATCGAATGGTATCTTTTCTTCCCACCGCCACTGGTAATTTGGTGGTTATATGGAGCATATATTGACGAGTTTCATACTCGTTGGTGGTGGGGGTGGAGACCTTTGGTGGTAATGGTGTGGGGTCGGGAATGTCTGGGGTGAGCGATGGTGATGATGATGGCGCCAAAGATGGAATCGAAGCTGACGCAAACAGTGTATGTGGATCCTTAGCAATATATGATACTTCGGTAATATCAAGATCATCATCATCATCCCCGTTACCATCTTCATCATCACACTGGTGAGGGGGTTGTGCTTCATTGTTAATCTCATGGTGCACAGGCTGAGGAATAGGCAACTCAAGTGGACGGTCATCAACGGTTCGAATCGAGTCCAAAATACTAACACTACTTCGTGCCAGACATAATGGTGGCGGCAGGGTGGTTAATGAATACACCGAATTCATCGGGGTAACACCATTAACCGAGGTTGACGCAGACAGACTGGTATCTTCTCCCTTTATCTTAGCCCCTTGAAGCTTTGGTGGGCGTTTCTTCCGTCTGCCAGCAGAAAGATCAAAGAAATCATCTGCCAATCCACGCTTCCCCATGGGTGTTGAGTGGTTGGTAGTTGTGTTGAGCCGCATTCGGTGTGTATATTGGTGATGACATCCTGCACATTGTTCAAGAAGTGCGACTATAAAAACCTTCAAATCCCCTGAAAATTTTTCACCATTAAACGTATGTGCATTTCCCAGCGATTTCTTGCGGTGAAAGAATCAGGCGTCATCAGTGGTTTGGTGTTGGTTAGTTGCCTCAGGTAACTTTACAACACGTGATCGGTGGTGATTCTTGATACCTTTTATCGCTACTGCTCTTGAATCCTTGACTTTTGCGTCAGGGACACTCATTAGCGGGATGAAACTAACGATTTAGATGACTAGAACCTCCGTGTTGGCCGACGCCTTGAATGCCATTAACAATGCCGAAAAGACCGGTAAGAGACAAGTGTTGATCAGACCTTCTTCCAAGGTGATCATCAAGTTCTTGACTGTGATGCAAAAGCATGGTAAGTACCCCCACTTCTATCACCAACCCCCCGAAATTATAACTGGATGAAATGCTCGGATCTCAGTCCCGTTTTGTCTTTTAAGTTTTCGGCATATCGACTAGGAAATGCATCTTACACGGAGCTAAGTGATTTACATTTTGATTCGTTTAACGTTCCTGTACATTTTTACTTTTGGGTTGGTGGTTCATTGCCAAAAAAACAGTGACTAACAATTAGGATACATTGGTGAATTTGAATATATTGATGACCACAGACTGGGCAAGATTGTCGTTCAATTGAACGGTAGATTGAACAAGTGTGGTGTCATTTCCCCCAGATTCAACGTCAAGATTGGCGACATTGAAAGATGGACTGACAACTTGTTGCCTGCTCGTCAATTTGGGTACGTTATCTTGACCACCTCGGCCGGGATTATGGATCACGAAGAAGCGAGAAGAAAGCACGTTTCGGGTAAGATTTTGGGTTTTGTTTATTAGGTTTGGTTAATGTATGGATTTTAATGAAGGGTGTAGGATATTATTAAATTTGGTATATTAAAAGAGGGAAAGAAAACAAGTTGAGGAGTTGGGAAAGCGTTTGATAAAAAAGAGAAGTATTGGACAAGCTAATGGCATAAGTAACTGTTGGAAATATGCCAGCCAAATTGTGGATTCGAAAGTAAAGGAGGGGAATATCATCAAGCAGAAGGAGAAAAGGTGAATGCTTTGACATACGAAAATATTTTACTCCTAATCTTGTCCCAAACTACGCTTATCCTAATTGATCATTATTTGATTCACTGTCAAGAGTGTAAATAATCCAAATTCTTGGTTGGAGTAAAACCCATTCACACTGAACTTGATTCAAAATCGTGTTCTATACCCCGGATTTACTATATTACTTACTGACTAATCCTACTTCCGCGAACCCTTGGAGTAACGAATTCCTTGACAAGCAACAAATGAAGTTATACTTTCCTAACAAGAACGGCTTGAATAGACATTAATTGAGAGTCTTGGACATCACAAATAGTTAATTGAAAAAGTATAAAGGCCTTTTTTGAATTTTACGCATTTAATTGACCACTTGGGTGTGAGAACAGATGGGTGCAAAAAATGGATCATGTAACGTGCGATTTTTGGATCTCGTAAATGCCTGCAATGGGTGCAATAATTACGTCAAGCCAGAGAAGCACTATATAACTGGGGCCACCCCGCAACTTTTGCTCTTTTACCCCCATACCACTTACGTTGGCCATTGTGCTGCTTGTTGGTCGTTACCCAAGAGAAGACTCTAGGTGTATTGGGCTGCCGTCAATACCGGTATCGACGTTCGAGTTCATTCCCTATTTTCTTCCAGAGGTTACCTTGCCGTGGTCCAGAGCTAGTGATTCCAGGTCTTCAGAGCCAGCTGTTGGCCCAGGAGTTGCAGTTCTCGCCCGGTAGCCAACAATGCCAGTCACTAGGTCGAATTGTGATCATGACAC
>JAKTSK010000056.1:0-76582 GCA_030580155.1 Diutina siamensis | reverse complement strand
AATCTCCTTGTTGTGAAGGTGATACCGGGACGGGAATCATTCTTTACTTCTTGGCTCATCCTTTACATTATGGTGAGCGAAGCTTTCAGGAGGTTAAAGATGGGTGGATCTTTAACCAAGTGAAAAGGTAAAGAGGCTCACCCCAGTGATGGTATAATGGGCGAGTTGTACCACATTGGGATAAGGGGAGGTAAGTAGTTAAATACGGCTTTTTTTTTTTCAGTGATGGGTCTTCCCTAACTAGAGGAGGGTGGGTGTACGGGAGCACGATGTCAGGTGACCGGGGAGTACGGCGTAGTGGTCTACTGTGGGAAGATCCATCACTGGCGGGCCCCCTACGGCCCGTTTTTTTTTTTTATTTTTTTCAATGAACATCACATTGATCAAGTTGTAGACTAACTCAGTTAAAGGCGCACATTTTAGTTAAGCAAGTAGTGAGATAATGTATAGGCGGGTTTGACTGAGGGAGTTTGAGTGGCACAAGAGGAGGGTGCTTTGTGCGAGCTGGGCAACTAAGAACCGCACCGGCCCTAGTCGCACTGGGAGCCACACTAGTTCCTAGTCGTACAATGGGCCCGCGCTGGACCCTTACCAGTTACTATAGTCGCACTGGACTCCCTAATGGTGCCTAAACTCGCACTGGAATCGCACTGGACCCTATATGGGTCCTACACTTTGCACTGAGTCGCACTGAGTCGCATTGGAATCGCACTGGACCCTTCTTGTTCCTTAAGTCGCACTGGAGTCTCACTTTACCCTTAAACTGGTACTACTGTGCGCACTGAATCGCGCTGGGCCCTACATTGGTTCCACCCTACAAACTAGTGTCGCACTGAACCCTATAGTTATTACAAGTGCGCTGGACCCTCACTGGTAGTAAAGATTAGCTTTTAACAAGAAAATGAAGAACAAATATAAAACTGATTAATTGATAGAATATTAGCTGAATTACTCAAAATATATTGAGTAAACATAAACAGCGTAGAATCGTTTTAATAGCCAATATGGAGCACATTATGATACTTGATGATATGAGCCCTGCCCGTCGCCGCATCGTAAACGCTCGTAAGTGGATTAAAAGGGCTCAAATCATAGATTTTGAAATGCATTTTTAAAGGCTTAAACGTTATCCTATCACAACTTTAGTATACCCAACTTCTGGTTTCAGGCTTCTTATTTCCTCTGAATATAATTTCATCTTCTTAGTTGTTCATTTAGTGAAGTTATAAGCGTTTTAATTTTCCTTATAGTGTCTTGACCGATTTATGCATAAGGTAGTGTGTGCACCACGCTAAAAATAGAAAAATCGATTTTCGACCCTTTGTTGACATTTTGAGAATTTGTTTCGGCTATTAAAGGCCGAGAATGAAAATTAAATTGCTCCTATAGAGCTAAAAACTACTCCAATGAGAATAATAACTATGCCATTAAAATAGGGATTGCTCAGAAAATAGAATAGTACTTTCAATTTGTCTTCATTAAATGATTTTGTGGTTAATTTAAAATTTCGGACGATCATTTCAAACCATCATAGCTCCATCAAAAGTTGGCTGATTCAAATATAAATAAAATTAATTGTGTATTTGTATATATGGGTATGTAATGACATCTTTCTACTGTTTCTACTGCTTCCCTTAGTAGAGCTACCTGTGCTCACCTATCAAGGGGGGACCCTTACTGTTAGTCAAAATCAGTCATTTTCACTCCAACATTGGGGTTACAAAATTTATGACAACGAAATAAACAAAAACTATCAAACCAAGTAACAAATATGTGATAAGAAACCCTACCATAGCTCTTATCTCAACACAAGGGCTTGCTCCAATTCTTTTAGTATTTTCAAGCAACACAAGAGCTAATAGGTTGATAATAGGGCCCCTCTGAAGCTAATAGGACCGAAATCAGTTAAATAAGTTGTTAACTGTGTACAATCTTCAGTATCAGCACAATACTAAGAGAATTTATTTTTCCACCACTATTGTCTAAACCACTATCTATTCTAGCGACCACTCAATTGGTGGGCAAAATCAATGGCATACTCATCTCCACTTTCTTAATCACCTCAATCTCCATTAGTATAGATCATCCAATATCACACTATATGTCCAAACCACCAACTGTTTAACTAAAATTCATCATCTCCATCTTTTAATCATCATCGCTCACCAAGGCTCACAACGCCTGCCGCATGCTATCAATCGCACTTTGTTTACCTCAAGTTACACCACCAAACGCGTCTGATGTCCCTCCGAAGAAAGGCAAGTACCATGTCCAATCGATGATTTCCTATCCCCCGTGATACTAACCGTTTAGATCAAGGCAGAACTTGGTTCCTGGCGCAAAAATTCTAAGTATCTGTTGGTAGGACGGCTCGTGTCAACCAAGACGGGCAATATCCTCAGCATACCAAGAAACCCAGAGGGGGTAGTGGTAGGACGGCTGTCTCTGTGTGACATAACAATATCGGGGGATGATGTATCGTCTCGTCATTGCAAGTTTTCCATCAATTATACCGATGGCAATGAGTATATCACCGTGTTGGATACATCCTCAAATGGGTTGTTTGTTAATGGGGAAAAGCTTGGATTACATGGAAAGTGTGTGTTAAAGTCAGGCGATAAGTTGGCGTTTGCTAAAAACGGTGGAACGTTTATTTTCAGGTATATTCGAGATGTTGAAGGGGAAACGCGGGCCACGTTCTTCGATGAGTATATTTTGGGGGATCAATTGGGACTGGGACACTATGCCGTTGTCAAGGAGGCGAGAAACCGTGAGACAGGTGAAGTGGTGGCGGTGAAAATCTTTCATCCTAGAAAACAACTGTTGACGCAAGATCGGGTTAAGGAAGAACAAAAATTGGACCAAGAAATGCAATTACTTCTTCTGATCTCTCATCCAAACATTGTTCAGTTCAAGGGACGCTATACTGAGCCTATCAGTGATAGTGCCGTCACTACTTATTTAGTATTGGAAAAGATGAATCTGGGGGAATTATTTCAACGGATTGTCACCAAGGGTAAGTTACGCCAACGAGAGACACGGGAAATCTTCCGCCAAATCTTGCTGGGGCTCCAATATCTTCATACCAACCACATCATTCATCGGGATATCAAGCCAGAAAACATTTTGCTCGATATTCGCCCCATCACGCATACAAACCAACACCCGGCTGGACCTTGGGATGAAGGCGAGTTTGATGTCCGGGTGAAGATTGCTGATTTTGGCTTGGCCAAGTTTATTGGTGAGCTCCAGTTCACTCATACTTTATGTGGTACTCCGGCTTATGTTGCTCCTGAAGTTTTGAATAAGAATCGAAACTATACCACCAAGGTGGACATTTGGCTGGCTGGGGTGCTTCTTTACGTGTGTCTTTGTGGATTCCCGCCATTCTCAGAAGAATTGGCGCCCCCGCTGATGAAGGAACAAATCACCACCGGAAAATTCAACTTTTACAGCCCTTATTGGGATGATATCGATGACCTCGCTCTTGAAGTAATTTCAAACATGTTGGTGGTTGATTCCGAAAACCGCTACAGTGTAGAGGAAGTACAACACCATCCGTGGTTTTCGGAAGATGTTGTCCTGGAAGAATCGCAATCGCAATCTCAACCACCCAGTTCATTAGAATTGAGTCAATCTACTGCTAACGTACTGCAAATCAGTCATGGAGACATCTCTATCCGTCGTATTGCTGTTCGTCAAGATTCTATTCCTATAACGTTAAAAGAACGCGCTGATAGTTTAGTGGCGCCGAGTATATAGACAGTCTACTCTTATTGATTAAAACGTATATATTAATTCACCTATAGTATCATTTATTGGTCGCCAGCAAACCCCCCCTCAGTTGCCAACGAGTAAAACAACGAGTCCTTATTTTGCAACAAGTTTTGAGGCGAGTCGAATTCAGCCAATCTCCCTTTGTCCAACACCATGATCCGGTCGCTGTCCATAATAGTATTCAACCGATGAGCGATGGTGATGATAGTTTTTTCTTTAAACTCATTTCTGATCGTTTGCTGAACAATCTTATCCGTTTCAACGTCAACTGCAGCAGTGGCTTCATCAAGGACAAGAATATTCAGGGTATTCATTTTAAGTAATACCCGAGCAAGACACATCAATTGACGTTGACCAATCAGGAGATTGGACCCCCCTTCAGTAATCTTCAGTTCGAGGGCCGAGGTGACGTCCTTGTCTTCCAAGTCCCGTTGGTCGTACATCTTCAACACGTGGTCCTTCAAATGAGAAGATTCAAGTGCCTTCCAGATCTTCAGGTCCGAGAATTCATTGGTGGGGTCCAAGTTGGAGCGGACAGTCCCTTCAAACACTTGGGAGTCTTGAGGGATGATCAGTAACGAATGACGTAAATCAGTAAGACCAATGGTCAGAATATCCAAATTATCAATGGTGACCGACCCCAGCAGCTTTTCAATAATTCTAAAGAGGGCAAGCGTCATCAGCGACTTACCAGCACCAGTACGACCGACAACACCAATCTTTTCCTGGCGGTTGATGTGAATATTCAAATTCTTTAACACCAAGTCCAATTCGGGGCGGTACTTGCACGAAAAATCCTTAAACACAATTTCGCCTTGTTGGGGCCAACCCTTGGCGGGACGATGACCTTCAATGATGGTAGGAGCTTCAGGGGTCAACTCGGAGTATTCCAATACTCTTTCCACCGAAACAATGTTTGTTTCAACTTCGACTGTCATTCTGACGATCCAGTTGAGCGATTGAGTGATTTGAAGCGAGTACAGCACCGACAAACCCACCAACCCTGCCGACAATCTCCCCAGGGAAAGGGTTAAGATGGCAAGACCAGCAGCACCCAAAATGATGATTGAACCAAGGAACTCGAGTCTAACTGCCAACCACCGATTAGCATTGATTGAAGGATGGTAAGCACTCATATTCTTATCGACCATATTCTCATTCAATCGTTCAAATCGCTTCAATTGGCCATATGCACGAATAACCAGCACCCCATTAAGAGATTCTTGGAAGTTAGCAAAGATGGGCGACTTGGTCACCAGGTCCAATCTTCTCAATTCACGGGACGTCTTGAGGTAGTATTGTTGATAGTAGACATAAAGAGCCAATACTGGTATAATAAGAAGAACAAACAGAGGAGTCAGGAAACAAATGACACCAATGGTAAACATTACCTTGGCTGAATTGGAAAAGAACATGCCAAACACCCGTCCCAACACTTCATCAATCTTGTAGATATCTTGGGAGAACCGGTTAAGAATACGACCAATGGGAGTAGTTTCAAAGAACAGCATGGGAGCTCTCAATACTGATGCCGCCATATTATTATGAAGCTTTCTTGACCCTTGAATAGTACAAAAGATCCACATGACACAAGTTTGTACCAACACTGCTGCCGAAAAGCCAATCCCAAGCAAAAAATAAATACCCAAGTATCTACCCACGTCAGGATTAGACCCATGCTCGGTATTAACTTCCGACCAATGCTTAAGCCAAACGTTCAGCAGCACTTGAAGCGCCATCAGAATAATGATACACAGGAAGAACAACGCCACCGACTTGGGGTTACAAGCCTCAGCATAGGCCTTGTAAACCAGCCATTTCACCAGACCTTGTTCCATGTGTTCCTTTCTCCGTTGAGCGTCTTCATCCATAAGGTTTTCTTCCCTAACCCACAAATCAAGTTCATCAAGATCAACAACCAGAGCAGGGTTCAAACTCAGGCAATCATAATCATCATCCAGATCCAATTTACTATGATCAATTTGTACCAGTGGAGCCGGCGAGTCCGACTTTTTTGAGTCCTTTTTAAGGGCATCGGCCACCTTGGAAATCGACACCGACGAGGCCAGAGGCTTCATCAGGGTAGGAGTGGATTGACCAGGAGTATCCCGAGCCAGACCCCCGAATTCCTTGATCAAAAGGTACAATTTGGAAGTTTCTTGCTTGATGATATCTTCATAAGAACCTTGTTCGATGATTCTACCATCAGATACCATCAGGATGGTATCAGCTTCACTCAAGACCTTGATGTTGTTAGTAGCAAGTACCTTACACTTCAGCTTAAGCAACCCGTTAGGCCCAAGAACGTGGTCCCGCAAATGTTTGCCCACATGTTCATCAACTGCCAGCAATGGGTCATCCAAGAGATAGACGTCAGCTCGAGCATAGACAGCTCTAGCAAGCGATAACCGGGCCTTTTGTCCCCCAGAAAGAGAAATACCCTTTTCACCAACTTCGGTGAGGTCACCCTTGGTCAAAATGTCCAAATCAACAGTAAGAGCACACGCCTTGATGACATGATGATAAAATTCAGGGTCATACTTGTGACCAAAAAGAATATTCTCCTTAATGGTACCGTTCATAATCCAGGGGACTTGAGACACATAGGCCACCTTACCATGGATGGTGACATCACCATCAAGCTTATACAAATCACCAATCATTGCCTGGATAAGCGACGACTTGCCCGAACCCACCCGACCAACAATGGCGTGCAATTCACCCTTTTTCGCCTTGAAATTAATGTTGGATAAGGCAACCTTGTAGTTTTGATCACCTTTGGCCTTGGACCAAAGGAAAGTACCATTAGAAATGGAAACAGCAACGTCACCGTTCTTCTTGACGGCAGGAGCCTTAATGACGGCGTCCTGTTGAAGTTCAGCTCCATTAAAGAATTTAGTTAATCTCAGAATGGCAACCTGAGCTTCAACGATATTGGTAATCACCATGGGAACCATGGCAAGAGGAAATTGCAATAAGTTGAACAACAGTAACGCCGGGAACACCAAGTCGGTAGTAAGAGGCTTCTTTTGCACCAATACAAACACGGCAAAGGTGAGACATGATACCAAGAATGGCGCTAATGACCAGGTAAAGTTCAGCACCGCCGAAAACACCCCCATCTTTTGCAAATTAACCAATTCAAGGTCATTTCTAACATGGTTCAACTTGTCCAAGTATGGAGCTTCCCAAGCATACAATTTCAAAGATTTGATATTGTTCAAAATCTCCGAAGTGAGTCTCAGCCGCATATCCTTATACTTCATTTGCGTCCGTTGCAATTTCTTTTGGTATTTGGCAATCATGGCATTAAGTGGAATCATGACCAACATGACAAATACCCCAGCCCACATCAGGTAGCCCAAGAGATTGTAAAGAGACCATAAACAAAGGAGGATTTGGAACGGTCCCGACCAGATGAGTTGTAAATTTTGTACCAAGTCCTGAAGCCGTTGCACGTCCACCAGCATCAAATTTACGATGTCCCCCGTGCTCAGTTCCTGCCGGGTCTCGTTGGAGAGCACTAACGCCTTGTCATAAATGACAGTGGTGAGGGACGATTTGATTTTCATCCCCAAGTCAAACGCCCGTTGAAAGTATTGGTGTAAACAAGCGGTTTGGGTCACCGATACAAAGAACATGGCAAGAGCAATCATCAACCCCTTGGTAAGAGGAATGGGCCCATCGGGGTTATCGCGAGAGTCAGAATATTCATTAACGAACTTGATCAACATCCGCAACAACTGGGGCTGAACAAAAGCCAACGAGTCCTGCAACCCTTTAAATACCCCACCCAAGATAAAGGGACTTCCAAATGCCTTGGCAATAGCCCACATCAACAGCGGAGTCAGCGTCTTTTGGCCAAAATAGTCCTCGGAAAATTCCTTGGAAGTATAGGACGACTTTAATTCCTGAGGAAGTTGGGGCAAGTCCCGTTCCGTCAAGTACTGCTGGTAACCTTTGCGCATCAACGGCCCCATCCAGTTGAAAGTAATTCTCGAGAAGATATTGGCGGTATCATAAGGAGATTTGAGGATATCCTCGACCGAATTGGGTCTCAATGGCACCAGCGCTTCAATTACAAGTACCACCAGTGCAGCTACTGCCAGTAACACGCTAAAGTGGCCAAATTGAGTGGGTAAGTACCCTCTCAACTGCAAGTTAGCGAGACGACCCCAGGCCAACACCAGGCAAAACAACCAGTAGAACAATAATACCCCCAGTGCAACGTTGCTCTTGAACTGTTCGACATAGTGCAACACCAACGCCACCGCCAGTGCCGCCACGTTCAAGATCAACGCGGTGTAAATGA
The DNA here is from genome assembly GCA_030580155.1 of Diutina siamensis. Taxonomy (NCBI): domain Eukaryota; kingdom Fungi; phylum Ascomycota; class Pichiomycetes; order Serinales; family Debaryomycetaceae; genus Diutina; species Diutina siamensis. The sequence continues at coordinate 68,493 of JAKTSK010000056.1, read as the reverse complement.
TGTCCTTAGTGGAGTAATGGACGGCCATCACCACACCAAAGGCAAAATAGAGCCCCGCAGTCACCAACTTGGCATAGAACCCCCATCCCACCCTTGACGATCTCAACGGCTTTTGCTTCAGAAGTTGGCCCAATTGGTACACCCCACAGCAAATCATAAACAATGCCAGCACCGCCACCAATACCCCCTGGAGGAAGCACGGAGCCAAATCAGCGTGGATATCCAGAATTGGCCCCCACCCGTCCCGGGAGGCACAACTGAGCCAGCCGTTTTTGGAATGGTGGCCGGTAATTGCCATCGGCATCAGCGGGAGACTAGAGGTGCCATTGGCCATCCTCAGATGGCTATGGTGCCATCCCCACCCCCACGGCCACATCGTTTGTACTGCCCATGAACTTGGAAAGTCTGCTGATTCCATCACGTCAGTAGTAAAGGTGAAAAGTTGGCTTGTAGCTATCAATGTGCGTGGTTGGGGCACGACTACGGTTTGGTAGAGATGGCGGGGGTGGTGGTTAGTTTGAGGGGTGGTGAGATTATTATGTGATTAGTTTAAAGGAGTTTGGTTCAGTGGTGTGGTGGTTTATGGGGTGAACCAGTGGTCCTGGTGGTATTTGTCAGCGAGCAGTTGAGAGCAATGAGAGTGGCAAGACTGGCATATGGATGTGTACCATGATTAGATTAGTCATCACCGAAGGATGAGTAGGATGAGTTTTGATTTTGAAGTGGTAGGAATATATTTGGTCTTTGTGTGTTGATATTTAGAAATTGATGCCAGGAGATGATGGAAGTGTCACAAAAGTGTAAAAATTGGTGTCAACAATGTCAAAATCTATTAAGATTATTCTATACGATTGGGGAGAAAATTAATTTTGTTTTTGGGGTTTAATTCCGATCTGGGTGTGATCGGGTGGAGATTTGGTGAGATTTAGAGGTTTAGTGAAATCGGTTTTAATGAAGATGGTAAGAGCTAAGGGAAGGAAGGCTAAAGAAATACATCACGTCAAGTGGATAGCTTAAGGAAACTAGAAAATTGTTTCGGGGATGCCATTAGTGTTAAAGATTGTCAAGTTTAGGTGATTGCTGTGATTAAGAGTTGAGATCTGGAACTATCTGTTTTAAGAACAGATGCATGAGAGCAGACAAGTGAGTTAGTGCATCAGTACCTAAATCAAGCCGATTATTGATTTCGAACAATTTGGAAGTGGGGTGTAATTGTAGATGAGATAGTGTTGCTTATGTATTAAAGTTGAAGATTGAATGGTCACAAGTAGTCTTAGAAGAGATGGGGTTTTGCCGACATACGATAATTAAACCAAACGTAACCAGTAATATCCAGATGATTTTTTTGTAATGATCAATTGAATTGAAATCAAAAGATAGCTCTAGGTTTCAAGATTGTCAAATTGAGATGTTTACGAAGGAAGATCGGAAACTACAAGTAAGGATCTGGAACTGTCACTTTTTTATGCATAAGACCAAACACAAGGAATTTCTCTCTCTATTTTGATCCAATAATTTGGGAAACAACAAGGAATTTGTCTATTTCAATCCAATATTTTGGAAAACGAGTTGAAAAGAGATCGTCTTGGTGATTGTTAAACATGGATGAGAATCGTCCCTAAATGTTGACAAGCAAGGAATTGGGAGTACCACAGAGTGTATACATCTACATTAACCCCATAAACAAAACAGGCACACTTCTTTTCATATGCCATTTGGTATAATTTACAAAGTTGGGAAATTGTTCACAATCAGTAGGAGTACATGTAGCACATTCTAGACGTTATCTATCTTCTTTACCATCAAATGGTGGTTAATATCATGAATTAAGAAGATTGTGAATCGAATAGGAAAAAATTGAGGCTCAAGACTTCATTCTCATACATCTCGTAATTCGGTAATCACATGGGAGAATGCTTGGTTTATATTATGATCAAGATCTAGTAATCTTAAGCCTATAATATTTATGTATATTTTGTAGGGAAACAATTGTAATACTGATGTAAATCAGGAAATCACATGAAACTTTCTTGAATAGAGTTTATTTTGAGAGTATACATGATGTAAGGTCGAGCCGTTGTAAATACCATTATTTTGAACTCTTAAGGGAGGCGTATTGTTTGATACATGACGGAATTAAATTGTTTTAGTCTCATATTTTAGGCACGGCTGTTGATTGTCAAACTGAGGTGGTGGTACATGGAGAAAAGATCAGGCGCCATTAAATTTAAAGATCAATGGGAATAGAAACCTAGGAGATCCGGTAATATCATGATTAAAGGTGAATGAAAATAGAAAACTAGTCAATCTTTGATCTATCGACAAATGGAGAAGCATTTGGATACTGTTGAGACGGTTGTAGTGCTATTAAATTTCAAGAGTTACGAGCTTCATCTACAGTACTAGGCAACGTGAGGTTAAGCTATATAAAAACCGTTGACAAAAAGGTAAATCATAAATAAACCAGTAGCAACAATTATACTCCATCTCGCTACGCCATTCCATCCTCATTCGAAATCGAACTCGCTACCTTATTCCCAATTGAAGAATATGTCATTTACACAACTACCAAAACCGTCTAACAACCGTTACAAACAAACTACTATCTCTTTCCTTATTCCCTTTAAACATTCTCCTTCTTACTTTCATTACCTTCCCTTACTTCCCCCCCCTTCTTCTCATTTTTTTCATTATCTTCACCATTTTATCTCGTCACGGGACATCTCAGCGCGGAGCAGAAACGTGGGCCCCACCAATTTACAACAATCAACCTAAAACCATTCCATACCTCTTCCCACCATTCCCCCATCACTAAACCACCGTTTTATCCCCCATATCCTTCCTAACTCTCCCGGGTACTTCCGATCAGTCTCCTGCAGCAGCCTCAGTGCGAACCTCTGGCCCGAGTTGAAAGTTGTGATTGCCCTCAGCCCGAACCACCCCATCCCCGTGCCAGGATGACGTCGAGGCCCGTGAGCAATCTAACCAAGAACTTACAGGGTCACTACCATGACCATTCGTCGGGGGAGATATCTTCCGATCACAGTCGACGGGGACTGTTGCCGCTGCCGATGGCGCTGGCGTCGTCAGTCCCAACCCGGCTGTTCTTTGAGGCCTCCCGGTTCGAATCCCAGCCCCCTGAAGCATTGTCCCATTACAATTCCATGTACAACCTGTACCAGGCCCGGGGGGTTCCCTCCCAAGTGGTTCCGGGGCCCAAGTACTCCATCCCCATCCCCATCCCTACCACCACGGTGTCGCTCGATTCGGCGCTGCTGATGCCGGTGAAGTTGCCCACGTGGAAGAGCCACTCCATCACCAACCTGGTGGCGCTGGCGTCCCACCTCCCCCCCAGCCCATCGCAGGCGCTGATGGCGGGATCACCGTTTGGCCACCAGGGGTACCAACAACAGCTATCGCACCCGCCTCCGCAGTTGCAGCCGCCACCATTACAATGGACTCCGGCTCCCGACCACTACATGAGCTACCAGGAGTTTCTCGATAATCTTAGTCGCGATGGCGATGACCATCTCAACGTGGTGGAGTTCCCCGTAGGGGAATTGATCGAGATGTTGCTGTGTCTTTTACTGAAGATTATTGAAGCCAATGACAAGCTTCACCCCAATCATTTTGACAATACCATTGCCATTCGCCGGCGATTGAAGGAGGAGCGCCGCCGCAAACGCCGTCACAAGCTGATGGTTAATACCCTGGAGTCGCCTCAGGGGCGAATACGGGAAGTAGACGTTTCGGTGGAGCCAGTGGATGATGATGACGACATTGACGATGACCTTGATTCTTGGGACGGCGACGATGGCGACGACGAAATGAAAAACAAGTACTTGGCCAACGTATTGGCGTTCCATGGTACCAATGTTCCCGGAATCCTGCTTCATGCCTACCTTGCTCGGGTACTCAAGTATTGTCCCGTCACCAACGAAGTGTTTTTGCTGTTGTTGGTGTATTTTGACCGCATTGCCAAAAAGGCGAATAACTTTCGCCGAAAGGAGGAAGACGCCCAGTTGTTTGTAATGGACCTGTATAATATTCATCGGCTCATTATCCTGGGGATTACGGTGCTGCTGAAGTTCTTTCTGGACATTTTTTACAAGAATTTGCGTTATGCCAAGGTTGGAGGGTTACCCTTGGAAGAATTGAATTATTTGGAGCTCCAATTTTTATTGTTGTTGGATTTCAAGCTTATGATTTCTGTGGAGGATTTACAGAATTATGCTGATCTTTTATTGAGGTTTTGGAAGCGGGAGCAGTTGGCAAATGAGTTGAAAAATGATGAGTAGTAATAGTAATGAACGAAATGACTTGCGCCGGCACCAGTTTCATTAACTAAGGGGTCTGATGAAAACTACCTTGGTGAGATGATACTCCCATGATGATCACAACACAAAGCGTCTAACTGTAAAGGATTTACTATCCCACCATATTTACATTGACCATAAATACCAGAGCCAGTCTCAGTATTCACTGCTGATGCCCATATTACGTTTAGTGCTTTATCATTATCATGTGTTGAAACTACAGTAATACCCCTTAAACGAATATCTTGATGAAAGTGTTGACATAAATTGGTACCCATGATCTGGTGGTGTTTAATTACTACAATTGATCGATGGTGCTCGATCAGTGACTTTTTAAAAGGACATGCTTTTGATAAAAAGCATCAAATTGACATTTTAGTCGGTTAGGTGGTTATCTGGATCAATGTCAAATCAGTGTCAAACCCATCTACTGCCTATGATATTTGAGAGGTGTCTAGAGATTTCTACCACTATCCTTGAGTTATTTTTTGAAAGAAAATTAATAAGCATTGAATTGAAATGATTGTGGATAAACCACCACAATCACTATCACTTAACAGCCAGATACTGGAGAGGGTAATGATCATGACGATGAAATATTTAATCATAATCATAAAAGGAAATTAAGACGATATTGTTGGGCTGTATTACGACCGTTGTCAGGACAATAGAAACAATAGGTATATAAAAGGTAATATAAAGTGGTACATGCATTGATAAGTAGATGTTCAAATAGGAAATCGCATGCCCTATTAATAGAGAATTAGATATTTTAGTAAATGGACAATCGTCTGTCGGTTTCCATTGTGATCGAAAATAAGCTTTTTGAGCGACGAAAGAAGAGTCTATAAATAAAATAGGGTAATTATTGCAACAACCCAATTCTAGCATGTAGATACCAACATGTAACCGTTTCAATCTATATTACTGTAAAGGATGGGTAAAGCTAAACGGTATTTGGCGATTAACAAACCAATAGACCAAATCCAGTATTGATCAGTACGATTAGATTTTGGTAAATGTTACAAACTAGATACTCCACAGAAGTGTTAGTGTGAATTCGTACCATTTGAGTAAACTATCATTGTCAAAACACAAGACATTTGCAACTGTGAATATAACGAACAAGCTAATTTTCCCTACCATATCAACATCGGTCTCGTAACAAATTATAATGGTCTCGATAATCCCCAGTTACTAATAATTGGAATCACCATCACCACTTATCAACCCAACTATTCCCTTTTCCTCTTATCATTACACATTGTCTCATCTCATCGCGATGAGGTCTTCGCCACATGTTCTCATTTCCCACCCCCAGGTCCAACCCTTGCCTCTCTCCTCTTCAGGCCCCTGTTCATACACCTACACCATTCATAGTATTCTACATTGATCATGCCTAGTACGTACACTTTATATTAACTGCACATCCGTGCCACCCATCCACTTAGTTCTTGCCCTTCTTGGCAGCGTCCTTAAGAACCCGCTTGACAATTTGTTGTTCGGAAACCAAGAAAGCCCGGATGATCTTTTGTCTCACACAGTTACCACACAAAGAACCACCGTACAGTCTTTGGACGGTCTTCTTGGTCTTGGAGAGTTGGGCGTATTCTCTGGGTCTAACGGTAGCAACACCGGGAAGAGCAGAACCACAGTCACCACACTTGACCCGAGAAGCAATCTTCTTGACGTGTTGAGCAACGAGCTTACCACCGGGGGTCTTAACAATCTTAATCTTGTTAGACTTGGTGTTGTCTAAATGTTAGTAAGTCATCGGAGGGAAGTTGTCGAAAATCCACCAAGAAAACGGGGAAACATTGGGAAAGGCGCCATCAACAATGATGGTGGAAAGGACGACAAGGGAACATTATCGGTACATACAAGGGTTTCTTCTTCTGTAGGTAACTCTGCCAGCCATGGTTACTATGTCACAAGTAAGAGAGTTTGAGATTTGGTGAAAGAATTTTCTCCGGCGCGCACGCAGGCCGGCGACCGGGGCTCGTGTGCGATTTTTCAGTCACGTGGAGTAGGGGACCAACCCTAAGCTTGTGGGGGAGGTATTCAAGGGGGATGGTAATGGGGTTAAAAGGGGTGGAAGGGAAGTCAAAAATGGTGAGTTGTGATGAGGGTAGGATTTGAAGGGTATGTTGATTGTTTTTAAGAAATTTGGGGTAGTAGTGGAGGGGTTAGGGCGGGATGGGGATGTGAGCATAAGAGTAGGTTGGAGGGGAAAAGAGGTTGGGAGTAGTGATAATTGGGGTAACTGGTGGTTAATTGAGGAATAGTGTGTTTTGAAATTATAAGTATTATTGATTTTTATATTTCTTTTCATATTTTTCACTATTTTTCATTAATTACCATTTGAGGTATGGAGAAATTGAAAATGAAGTTTTGAATTGAGAAAGGAAAATTCTGGAAAAAAGTGATAAAAGAAGTATTGATATGCCAAAATATTAACTTAGTACAACATTTTTGTCATCTTTATTTTTCTAGTAATGACAAGAGAGTTGATGTCAAGGTAGATGAAAGATGATAAGTAGAGAGGTATTATTACACAGCAGTATAAGTTGATACGTCGTTTTATGGTCCATATCCTAAACATTGGGACTAGGATAATAGGTGATATACTGGTAATGACTTACTGTGATTGTTTCACAATATAGCCCCATGTTAAGAACTTTTGTAATCCTTCTATTGATCACTTCTGGGTGTTGGTGGCTTAATCATAATAAACATAACGATGGATTCAATCTTAATGAACATGTTCCACTTGTATGATATGAATGCATTTGTCCCACCACTCGTTCCCCCACCAACAAATAATACCTTTTATGATTACTATGAACACATTTGTTCATCAATTCCAAATGGATTATAATTAAAGTATTTAACATGGCCAATGGTGGATATAATAATTCCTCATCCTCCCTCCTCACCCCATTGCTTCCATAACCATACCCATATCCCAAAAGTGAGTACAACTTTTAACCGCTAACACTCTCAATTCCATCACATTTCCATCCTTTTAATTAATCCTATTAATCATTCTCATTTCCATCATCATCCCCCCCGCCCCCACCATCTCTTATCTTCTAGCCGCACTTGCCACTCTCACCTCAACCCCAATATAAAACACCACTATTCTACCATTCCCACCATGGATGACGAAACAAAATTCAGAGGACTCATGAAAAGTCTCAACCTCGACGAATCAAACTTACCCCAATACCCAACTAACTTCTCCCAACTTCCATTACCCCAACTCGACGAAATCAAATCATCAATCGAAGACCAATTGTCCCTATTATTTGGCCTCCTCCATAACCAATACCATAGCGATATGGACCTGAGTCTCACCGTTGATGGGTTTCCCCGTTCCGATATCGATGTCCTTAACGTTCGCCTCCTTAGGGTCAAGATCATTCGCCTCCGAAACGATAACAAACAAGTGCTTGCTGAGATGGAAAAGAGGTTAATCGAGGAATTTGCCAAACACAAGCTGGCATCAACTCTTGACCATGAAGATTATGAAATGGTGGACCCTCACCCCGACCCCCAAATCACCTATACCATCCCATTTGCCAAAGTATGCGAAGTGGACCCCCAAGGACCCGCCTATTCCCTGGGACTACGTGATGGTGATGAAATTATCCTCTTTGATTCCGATATCCATGCTGCCAATCATAACCACCTCAAAAACCTTGTCCTGAGAGTGGCTCCCGGTAAACGGGTACCAGTGACGGTTAAACGCAACGGAACCACAGAAAATCTAGTGTTGGTGCCAGCAAGTAATTGGCCCGGACGGGGGGTTCTTGGATGTCGGGTTCTTCCCTTATAATGTCGTTTATCACTATATACTAGCCCCCATGAAGGGTACTGGTAAAGGTAAGCACATCTCCCGCTTCCAACACATAATCCTCCTGGTCCTCCAATTCCCAATCGGTATCATTAATAAGCACAAGAATTCCGGGACGAACGGTGTCGTTTTCAATAAACACGGGGATATCCTTTTTGTCGGTGATGACGGTGGTGGTGATGTGGTGGATCAAATCTCTCATGGTGGCTTTTCCCTCCTCAACGGGGAGATCAACTTTGTGTTGTCTTACCCCCAGGGAGATAACATCGAGGCCTCCGAGGAATTCCACTTGGACCTTCATTAGTGATCGCATCGCCGGTGATGCGATTAGGTCGCCACACACGTGACCTATCACGTGACAACACCCTCCCCACCCTGACCATCATACTAAATAATGAACACCAGCTTACTTCCTTCTCCCAATCCTTTCTCTCCCGCTTCGTTCTGCCCTCCTACATCTGCCACTTCGATCTCATTCTCGCGCCGCACTCACCTCTGATACCTCTGGACACCTTGTCACCACAATGAGACTCTTTGCAATCGCCCCCTGGATATTGACGGCGGTATCGGCATTGAACACCCTTGTGGTGTATGATGAAGACTATACTGATGACATTGAACTGGCTATCGCCGTCGCCGACTGGGTGGACACCTCGGTGGTGTATAAACCTTACCTGGACGAAGACGTGGTGCTTATCCCGGAATTGTTTGAAGGGGTAGTGTTAATGCCCAAGGCCAAGGCCAAGAACACCGCCAAGGTGTACCTGGCCCAGCTGTTGATGGAATACACCAATTCGGGTGGTAATGTGGTTGTAGTGGGTCTGAGCGACGGAGTGTTACCCGAAGGCCCCCGGCTGTACTTGAATGAGATTGGTATTTATCCCTCGCCCAAAAAGTATCAAGTATTTGATTATTTTAATCCCGGAACCGAAGAGGGGGTCAAATTCACCCAGGCTAACTTGGATACTCCCGAAATCGTGTCTCAATTGGATGTGGACAATTACGTTGGTGGAGCGGCGCTTTTGAATAATAATCCTTTCATCTTCCCCCTTGTCCGGTGTCTGGAAACTGCGTTTACCGCCAAGGAGGACGCCGAAGTGCCCATTGATGATGACACTACCTGGACGTTTGGGGCTCAAGGGTTCCCGGCAGTGGCAATGCAAGCCCTCAACAACGCTAGATTGGCTTGGGTGGGTGACATTCTGCTATTACTGCCGGAGTTGGTGCAATGGACCTTCCAACAGCGTAATGTGTTGAAGCTCCAGTTTGTCACTCATGCTAATGCTGAAGACCCCCGCATCGAAAACCCTCAATTGTACCGGGTCAAGAACGATGCCATCTATACCGTGGGGGTTTCTGAATGGAAGGATGGTCAATGGGTGGCCCATGAACTGGAAGTACCCCTCCAAATGTCATTCAAGATGTTGGACCCTTACCATCGCCTTAATATGGTGCCGCTTGGACCGGTTGAATCGGTGGAAAATCTGGGGGTATTAGATACCTATGCCTACTCGGTCAACTTTACCGTCCCCGACCATCACGGCATGTTTACGTTTGAATTGAACCATAAGCGTCCTGGTTACCTGTTTATCGAAGATAAGCGGGTGGTCACCGTGCGTCATTTGGCCAATGATGAATACTTGCGTAGTTGGGAAATCACCAACTCGTGGTTGTACTTGACCTGTGCCGTGTTGGTGGTGGTGGCATGGTTCTTTTTTGTCATGAACTTCTTGTATGTGGGTACCCCCAACAAGGAAAAGAAGACCCAGTAGTATATAGGCAATACAGCGAATGGAGAGTAAAGAAATATCGACACTGTTTAGAGAATTAACCAAAATTGCCATTCCTATGGCGGGTAAAAAATTTTGTTTTCGGAAACGATTTGGTTCCCAGATTTGGCATTTGTATTGGTTGACATACTCCACTGGGGCCTTAATTTAATTATTTTATTCAACAGGTAAGGAAACTGGTTGACCCCCCATTGAAACCGTATGTTCCATTTTGATATTTCGCTGTTCTGGTGTGAATTGGTACTTATTGTTTACGTTTAAGCTGGTTAACCCTATCGTTTTCGCAACTTTGACTGATTCAAAATCCTGAGATTTTGGGTATAAGTATTTGAATTTTATTGTAGAGGATTAACTTGATCGTCCCCTAGTTTAGGTGCAACTTTTCTGATTGATGTTTATTCTAGACAGTTAAGTCGGATTAGGAACTATTGTTAGGCTGATTGGTTACATTGTTTATGCTACTTTTACCGAACTATGGTCCAGCTGATTTGATGAGAAAATTCGGTTTTTATCGTTGAGTTTTGAAGGGATCAGCCACTAGTAAGGCAAATTGTATCGATCCATGTTTGGTATGAGTTGATTGATTGGAATAATAGTGTTAGTAGTTTACTAGATGGTGGGATGTATTAACAATTTCGAGAGGCTCCATCAGTTGAACTAGGCTTTAGACTATGAAGGGTTTGATTAAAAAAACCGAAGTGTATGAAAGCCCTTCCAGTTGGCGTGTACACTGCAAAAGTGTAATCGCTCTGATTCGATGACACTGAGAGTGTGAAAACTTTCTCCATGATGCTGGTAGTATGTTACGTATTTTTGTAATTTCCAACTAAACCAGCATGATATTCTTTCGATTTCCTTGACAATTCTTTTTTAAATTTACTGTAAAGAGTGTACTACTATGGCCACCTTTAAAAAATCGCCGTGGGAACAAAGTACAAGCTTGTAAATACCATCCCCACTGGAAATAACCCTTACCACCCAGGGCCCCATGCAACCAATTTTGATTGCATATGCTAGCTTAATAAAAATTCCCGATTGCATTCACATTAGACTTGCGGTGTTCCACGTAGGTCCTTGTAACATTGAGCATTCCAGTTTAAATTGCACAGAACAGACTGCTTTTCAGTTTTATGATCAATCATTGCAAGCAGTATTTTAATGACCAATGGTATGTCCCATGATGAGCCAACATCCATGTGGCAAACAACATTATTTACCAGTACTCCCTGAAGAAGTCACATTTGATTGTCGAAACTTAACAGCTGCGGTTGATTTATGTCAAACAGGTTTATTTGCTTCTGATGAAAATTGACCCTCTTAAATTTCATCAGCCAACTTCAGGCAAATCATAATGTATGATTCCAAATTTGCAACATCAAAACTCAAAGCCAATAACCATAAAAGTGCGTGTTCATATCGTTGCAGATTCTTTGGATGTCTAAGAGCGCTGGCGGACGTAAAAAGAAGGAATACCAGGATTAGAAGTTGAAGAAGGCAAGTCGAACTTGTGTTATAAGTGAATCTATAACTTACTTAGATAGCCTTAATTAAGGCGCATTAAAGTCGCACTGTTTAGTGACATATTTAACAAACTTATTAACATTGAATTTAATTTAGTACATACTAGATTTGCGCACTGGCACAGACCTTAGAGCAATGACAAGAAGATTGTATGAAGTTGGCACATGGTTGGCTTAACCTATGGATATTGTTAATTCAACGAAGTCACGCAAGGAGAAAATAACTAGAAGGTAGATGAGAGGAATAACTGTCATTATGAGAGTTTATCAAATGATCATGAGGACTTGATTATCATCACATAAAAATATGCTCAAATTGCACTTCGAAGCCGGTGGTGCCACAACTATATTTTGTGAAAGAGACATGGAGTAGTAGGGGTATGATTGCGATTATTATGTTGACTTTTTTCAATAGCTAGCCCAACTAAAGAAAGCATTCAAATTTTGATTGTGATATTATGTGGAGAATGCTTAATCATGAACAAACAAAAAGATTCAGTTGGATATCTCAAGAAGATGTTGTGATATTCAGAAGTTAAGGATTACCTAATATATACCGCCACAATGAAAAGTGTAATACATTTCTTTTTCAAGGATTGTAAATTATCCAGATTGAGAACTAATCCAGCTGAAGGCTACATCAGCAGCTCCAAGTGTCAAAACCAGAGAGCAACTGAGTACTTAAATACACCAGACAATCCTTCCTTTTTTCCTCTTTTAGTTAATTTAGAATTAACACAAAATTCTATATTTGCAAAATGTTTCAATAAAATAAGAACAAAGAGATATCAATAATAAATAACAGATTAAAAACCATACTCCTTATGGAGTTCAAAAAATACCTCGATAAATAATTACACTATTCCCCCCAATCCATTTAGTTTTAAAGGTTTTAAACATTTTATCTTCATTAAAGAAAGTGCCTAATATGAACCAGGAGCAAAACGTGTTTATAGACTACAAAAACTTTTTCTTAAATACAACAGATTAACCACCATCCTTTTTTTCATAAGGTGGACCCCCTCCCTCCCGATTCGGTACATCCGTCGTGGCCGTGGTCCGCGACCAGCCGCACCTAACCTCAACCATCCTCCCTCCACTAACCACCATGTCATCCACAAACTTGTCAGCAGAAGAAAAGAAACAGCTTCTTCGAGAACGCCGCCAAGCCAAGATGGCTAAGGGGAATGCCTCGGAAAGGCTCAACCAGATCTTAGGGTCGGGTCTGTCTGTCAATGCCGACCATGCGACGCTGGTGCTCGATAAGCCCAAGCCAGCAACAACCACGGCCCAACAAACGCCCCCCAGTCAACCTTCCAGCCAGTTCTTTAGCCCAGTTAGGGCCACTACCCCGGACATTGTTTCCCAACACGAAGACCCCGAAGACGTTGATATTTCCCGATTCAATGACCGCCAGGTCGATCAGAGTGACGACATTGACCAGATATTCCTGAAGATCATGGGAGGAATTGGCGGGGCCAACCATGAAGGTGGTGAAGACAACATGCACCTGATGCTTGCAAGCATGCTCAAGGGGGGCCCTCTGCCCCCCGGGGGTGGGATTAACATGGCTGCCAACGCCCTGCCGGAAGAAATTGAGTACCAAGGCAAGTTGGTCCAGTACCAGGAGTACCAAGCAAAAAAAACCCAATTTTCGTTCCTCCTTGTTCGCTACACCGCGGTATTGGTGAATTTCTTCTACCATTTTGGCAATCAATCGTCGTTCACAGCATCACAACTGCCTCTCATTAGACAATTGACCGAGGAAAGTGAGATTGGCCAATTTTTCAAGGTGTTTATGGCGGTGGAGATGGTGATTGTGCTGGCGTGGTACGTGGTACTGCGGAAAAAGCACCTTCTGGGAGAAGGGGGGCTCATTCTGAAGGGGTTCAATATGGCACTGATGTTCATCCCTCAATTGGAACAATACCGCCCGTTGATGGCACAATTGTTGAGCTACTGGCTGGTATTGGGGGTCTTCCTCGGCGATGTTAGTTTAGTGGTAGTGTTGTTCGGGCTCCTCTCTATTGTCAAGGGGCTCCCGTTACAATGAATGATAATATACTTGCATTTCTCTACACTGGATGTAATAACCCCTGCACTGGTGGGGTGGTGGGGTGAGGCGAGGTGGGGGAAACACCACCAAATTAGCATAAATAGCGAGGGTTCCCCCAGGCTCTGGCAAAAATTCCTGTCCCATGTTTAAATCCTACGATTGCGTCCAGTGCCAATGTGCACCTGCTCGTCACGCCATGAGTACCATTCGGTGCCATTGCGGGCTGATGACGGTCAAGTGTGACAAGTGCCACCACCTGTGTTGCATTGATGCCAGTTGTCGACCTTAGGAAAGGATGGACGTCATCATCATTAGCATTGCTGCATAATAAAAGTTAAGGTTTGACCAAAGAAATCGATGAGAGTGCATTGCACCCGCAGTAGACAGCATTGAGGATCACCGTTTAGGGGGCCCCCCCGCCATACGAGCTCTGATTTGCTTGGCTCGAAGTTCAGCAGCCCGATTAGTTCGAGGGGCGATGGCTTGGCCGGTGCCGTGGCGGCGGTGGGGGGTGGCTCGTAAACGAGGGGAGGTGGTTCCGCGGGTGGTTGTGATGGTGGGGGTGGTGGAAGAGCGGTAGCCGCGTGCAAGCCGTTCAAACACCGATGGCACCAGTGGTTTGGGGGGTCTGGGGGTGGGTAAAGCCAGTGCCAGCGGGGTGTCGGCGGTAATGGCCATTGGTGGGCCCTGGGGCCTTACAAACGCGTCAGTGGTGCTATCATCGTCATGGGCGCGGTGGTGGTCCAACTGGTGTTTGAGAGCAGCGTTGTCGGCCTCCATTTGAGCCAATCGTTTTATCTTGGCTCGGATCCGTGGTTTGTCGACGTATTGGTGGATCCAGTCCTCCAGAGCGTCAGTGACTTCGGTGATATACATGGTGATCTCGGTGCCGTAAACAAAGGCGCCGATGCCATCGTTTAAGGCCACTAGGTTGTTGTTGATGGTGGTGAGGGACCCTGTCAGTTTGGTGATGGCCCTAGTGGTTGTGGCCATCCGGGTGAACCTTTCACTGAACTCGGGGGTGTCCAAGGGAAACATGGAGTTGCGAGAGTTGTAGCACGTGATGAAGCACGTGTTTAGGTTCCATCATCTGATAATAGCGGGAACTGCATATTGACAGGTAAGCCTAAGGGATGGTGACAGGAGATGAGTATTGCAAGAAAAGTTTTGTAATAATAGAATAATGCACTGATGGTGTTGCGATTCTGTGGATGCTATTTTTATATCCTAGGAAATTTTTCAGGTGAGACATGTTAGCGGTTGAATAAGAGGTGTATCCACAGACACTCTTGATTTAAAAAGCAATAATGTTGAAGGAATCATATACCTGTTTTTGGCAGTGGTGATTAAAAAGATGTAATACTAGTGACGAACGATGAAAAACCATTGAAAAAAGAAATAAATCTTGCTCAATGCTACATTATGTATGAGTATTGATTTTTTTTGTCCAACCGAAGTCAAATAGTTGTTTGTAAATTTCTTTTTTGGGAAAAACAGCATATTCCCAATTTATTTCTAAAACATTTTCATAAAGATATCTTCTACTACTCATCCCCGTTTACCTCTCCCCCTCTCCTCTCCCCGTCTCCTCTCCCCCTTTTATCCTCTCTTCTCCCCCCTTTTATTCTCCCCTACACCTGTCAAATGATACCCAAATCTTTACGATTAACATGGCTTGAAATACGGCTTCGAAATTATTATTCCACCAGTAAACACAGCCTTACCAATGTGACAATTTTAACTTCTTTTCCCCTTTTATCCTTCGGTTCCACTACAGGATCGCATTTTGTGACAAACTTAATTCTTATTTCCAAAATTCATAAACTCCCGTTATTAATTGATCTCATCACTCCTATCTAAATTGTTGCCACAGTCCATAGAAAACGATAGCACGTCCCAACTGAAACTTCCACCCTTCTTCACTAGACCCTGCAGCGCCCATGCTGTATATTAACATGGCACATTGACATGGCAGCTGTCTTATGATTCCAAGCCACGCTTTATCATCCAAGCCACGCTTTGTGTACCCCCACTTCCAAACTTTGTTTTCTCCTCCTAGCCTTAGTGTAACTCTCGCTCCCTATCGACTTGATCTCCTCTATGACTCGGAACATCTCCTGTACCACGCCGTTCAAACCCGCAACCCACGCTTAACCCCGAATTGCTCGAACGGCTTCCCCCTATCCGCAGGTTGGAATCCTATCAGGTCTCGAGACGATGCCAATAGACCACAAAGTAAATTTTTTAACTATTGTTGCTGCTAACTCCGGGGGCATCACTCAACATAACTCGATGTAATTGAAAGTAAGAGATTGACACCACCGTCGCCTCGGCTTAACAAAGGCCCCCATGATTATCCCCCATTGTTGCGGGGTCAAGTCAACGGCCTCATTGACAACTGCTCACCTGCGAACCTCGGTAGTAATGTCAATACTTCCGTCGCCACCGAAGCCACCATACGTCAGCCTAGACTATCTAATTCTAAAATATTACGCCAAGAATGCTTCCATATGCGTATCTGTCCCCCCCAACCAGCCCTAATGAGCAGATGGGGGGGTGGCATATTCACGTGATCATTTTCACATGACCATTCATAGACGTCACCACTTTCGGTTGCGCCGTACAGGAATTTTTCTGATTTTTTTATCGTGGGTGTCTGACCAGTAGTTGTTACCTTGGCTCTCCTGTTGTCCTTCTGTGTACGGTGACCGGTTTTTACGGCTCTCCGTGCTCGTGTTGTTTCGCCATTTGGTGGGACCGATTTGTTGTTGATAATTTGCCAATCATTGAACCGCCCCTGAACCCCAACAATAATGGTGGTGATTAACGGGGTCAAATATGCTTGTGAGCGGTGTATTCGGGGCCATAGAGTCACCAGTTGTACTCATACCGACCAGCCGCTCACCATGATCAAGCCCAAGGGCCGCCCCGCCACCCAATGTTCTCATTGTCGGGAGCAGCGCAAGACCAAGAATTTGCACACCCAGTGTACCTGTGGCAACAAAAAGAAGCATCTGGCTTCATGTGGTTGTCACAAGACCAGTCACTGTACTTGCAAGCTGAAGCAAAATAAGAAGCTTTTTGACAAGCGGCCACTGCTGCAAGTGTCGTTGTCGCTGCAAACACTGATTCCACAGGTGTCGCTGCAAACGCTGATGGCGCTGACGTTGAGCCATCCTTTTCCTGATAAGCAAATGGCGCCGCCATCGCGCGGGGTGTCCCGCCAATCCCTAGCGGTGGCGGGGATGGGCGAGCAGGCCAATAACTACATTATTGAGGATGTGGTGTTGCCGTTTGATGCACTGGGGATGTTTGATTTGTTTCTGAGGGAGCTGACCCCTCACCGGGGTGGTGTCACTGCGGGTGACGGTCTTGACTTTGGCTTTGGCCTGGGTCTCCAGCTGGCAGCAGCGCTGGCGGCGCCCCTGGTGGCTCCGCTGGCAGCCCTGGCCACGGGCGAGTCACCGTCGCTGAACACTCCCCTGTCGGCCACCGCCGTCAACCCCCACTCCCATCCGCCGCCGGTGCCGCCGCCGCCCCACACCACCGTCACCGCCATTGGCCTGGCGCTGGGAGGAATGGTGGGCACCAACGAGTACTTGCCCCCGAGCGACTTGGAATTGGTCGACCGCATGTTCCCGTTGTTCCCTCTCGTGGGGCTGGCGCTGTTGGACTCGGAGGATACCCTCTACATCGACCACACTGTCAAGGACACCAGACTAGCGGCCTATGCCAACCCTCGCACGGTGGAACTGCTGGCGTTTGCCCCCACCCCGATCCGGGCAGGGTTAAACCGGCCAGAACTGGTACTCTCCGATTCGCTGTTTGACTTGCCGTTTACCAATACCGCCATGCCCCCGCTGGATCAGATGCGACAGCTGACTCTGATGCTCCTGGGATTGCAAACCGACTTATTCAATCCCAATAACGTATTTGTCGATGTCAGTCACGTCGACTTTGATGGTGCCATGGGGAAGTTTGGCCGCACCACCCCGCTGATCCCTGAAGAGTATACTGGGGCCTCCATCGACGGTGCTTTTGGCGCAGCCGACCTGCGGCAGGACCCGGAGGTTGTCTTGACCTCAATGCCATTCTCTCCCCAATCCTCCTTTCCATAGACGTGTATTATAAGCCTGACGGCGCTAATGATGAGTTAAGTAATAAACAATGTACTAACCTCTATTTACCAATGGTTAACTTTTCCATCCGATCAACGTTGGAGTTCATGGTACTATTGGCCATCACCGTATTTTTGTGATGTTCTCGTTGATGTTTTTGTTGGTCCAGATCGATGGCATTGGCTTCAATATGGTCAATGTCATCATCAAGGTAGACTCGAAGTACTTCATCTTTAAGGGTAAGCACTGGTTTTTGTTCACCAATCTCGGCCTTGGTGAGTCGAATCAAATATTCCAAAAGAGAGAGATTATGAGGGAATGCGGGGGATACAGGCTTTTTCGGTTCATCTTCGTCATCAGAGTCTGGGGTTGGCACCCACTCACCAAGAGCAATCCATTGAGGAGTTTCCCCGCCAATCTTGATGATTAATACGGGAGTATCTCTTGACTCTAACCGTAAGAGACGTCCACTGGCTCCATAAAACATTCTAGATACTTGACTGATCAGCCATTGTTGTTTTTTCGGTTTCTGATCATCTTCATGGTAGCGATCATCATCAAAATTTTCTTTAATCTTTAATTGGTAGCCAAATGGCTCATCCTTGGTTTTACTGATGGCCACCTCGGCCCGGGCATACTCTTCCTTCCATTGAAGACCATCTACCCCTTCATTACCGTTGTAAAACACGCTGTACATCACCAAATCAAACTTTACTGTCTTGAACGAGGTCATTAATGATGTTGCTCTCATTAAACTACCAGGACTCATCCGGTGCAATGATTGAGTAAAATTGACCCCCAGGGTGGTCAATACCAAATTTATCACCGGTAATGCCTCGGAAATCTCATGGGCCAAATCATCCATATACCGTTCTACCGTTTTGGCAGCATCTTTCGCCCGAGCATCATCAAGGGCCTTTACCCGGTCACCAAATTCATTAAACCGAAGGAAAAGATCAGCAACAAGGTCCAACAGTACTTCCAAAACCGAATTACGCCCCAGGGCCAATTTTACAAGCTCCAACAGTGCCAGGATCACCTCAATCTTTTGTTGAAGTCTCGTCTTTTTAGCCACTAACCGGGTCCGCTCAGAAAGAGGCAATGAATCGACGTATTTCCCCAAGGTCTTAATGGCATATCCCAGGGCAATTGAAATACCCAGACGCACGGCAAACAGCACCGCTTGGTTCAGGGCTTTGGCCAAGATCTGGTCCATTGATGGGGAGTGCGGCTCTCTCCGCCACCAGATCGATGTTAACCATATTGAGAAGAATGGCTACCACTTATTCAAGTGCCACTCCTGGGCCCATCGAGGTTAAGATTTGTGAAAAGGTGGTGCTGGCGCTTTCCCCGTCTCATTTAAAGGTTGCCAATGACTCTACGAAGCATGCCCATCATGCTGGTCTTCGGGGAGCTTCTAACATTACTGAGTCCCATTTTCGCCTTGAAATTGTTCTGGATAAGTTTGAAGGGTTAAATTTGCCCTCAAGACATCGGTTGGTGTATGGGTTGCTCGATGATGAATTTAAGAATCACGGATTACACGCTCTTCAATTGAAGACGAAGACTCCGAGTGAATGGAACAAATGAGAAAGGGGATGAATGAATCAGAAGAAGAATAGTAAATAGAGGTGTGGTGGTTAGGAGAGTTAACGATAGTGATGAAAGGGGATAGTGTAAATATTAACATCGATTCTAAGTGGTTAAATAAAAATGATTATGAAATGATTTTGGGTTAGGTGTAATTGTAATTTTAGATGATTTGTGGGTTTTAGGATGAGAAATTTATCAATGGAGAAGAGAGAAGAACTCAAATGGTAATTTTCATTTACTTTCCAAACCTTTCTCCTTTATTCAACTCCTTCTTAGCAATGACCAGTAGTGAAATATTGTAATCCAACTAAAGTTCAAGTTCACCAATAAAGATCACATTACAGAAATAACACATTTTGGCCATTTGTCAAACAAGTCAGTTTAACAAAATGTATTCGCCCATGGGGTTTACTAGAGTCTTTCATGAAAGCATGGCAAAATTATTACTGAATTACTTAATCATGGGTAACCGACCCTATAAACTGATTTAAAGTGTTGATCAACAAGACGCTCCAGATGATGATTATCAACTAGCAAGCAATGCTAAAGTTAGTACTTAAACAAGTAAAACCAGCGCTTACCACCACCAATCAATACAAGTGCTCGTTTCCTCACCATACTACCCGTCTCTCTCATCTATTTCCTCTCCTAATCTACTTCCTTACCTAATCGACTTCATCTTGAGTATTATACTCATGCTCTTGCTTAGCAGCTCTCATTGCCTTGGCCTCAGCTCGTTGTTCATCCTGCAACTGTTTAAATTCCTCTTCATTCTCCAAATATCCCGACACTCCAATCACTCCACATTCATTGAAAATCTCCAAAATCTTTTCGGCATCTTCAACCTTCAATTTAGCAAATTCGTTATTAATTTGATCCAACAGTTCCGCCCGAATGGCATCTTGGAATGCTTTGGGCAACTTTTCTGTAAACACCTGGTACTCTTGACTACCTTCTTCAGGCATATTCACCGTCAATTCGGTGCCCTCATCGAGTGCTCGCAATTGAATCAATTGTTCTTGTTCACCAATATCTTCTTCCCGTTGTAATTGTTCCTGTTCAATCACTTTGCATCGGGTCTTGATATGGGACACGGTATTGTCCACATCAGCGAAAAAGCCGTCGCGAGCGGGGCCGGGCTCCTTTAACTTGGAGAAAAAGAGCTTGATAGCCCGAATGGTTTGATTGGGGTCAGGCTTGGCAGTAGTGGTACCGGCCAATTGGGCAACATATTGGAGCAAAAGTGATTGATGAACAATTTGCCGCATATATTTGGAATTGCCTTCGAGCTCAACATCAAACGCCGACATAAGCAATGCATCCTTTTGTTGTTCAGTACAAATGGAGGTGTGATTGATAAGGAATTCCGCCAGTTGTTGTAATTTATCTTGTTCAATATCGCCAAATTCTTGGGTGGCGGGTTCGAGAATGAGGTCATCGAGAATGGCCTTGGGTTGGTAGATCTTCTTAGGTTTGGTAGCATTAGCACCAGGTGGAGAAGATGACAGTGGCAGATTAATCACCTCAATCGATTGCTTGGTTTCAGTAGGAGTAGTAGAGTCCCCTTTATTCATCAACACTCGGTCAAATCCAGTGTGGTAGTCATCAGGAGTAATAAGCTGGGCCTTTTCATTCAATACTTCATCCAATTTGATGGTTTTATTCAGCATATAATCATCAATCTTGGCAGTATGGTCCTTAAGCTCCTTCTTTAACTTTTCCCCCAGCGTATCTTGAGCCACCTCAGGCTTTTCATCCTTGATCTGAATCAAAAGATCTTCAATCATTTCATTATAAGGAGGAGTATTTTCCACCTCTTCCAAATCAAACGTCAAGTCCTGTAATCCCTTGCGCAATTCATTGCCCTTTTCCTGCTTAATCTTTTCGTAATCAAACTTTTCCGTCTTGTCGAATTGATTGTCAAGACACGCCATCACCTTGGTATTATCCAACAAGTCAGCAGCAGGCAAATTGTCAACCAAATAGTCCACTCGAGCATTCAACTTCTTGTACATGGTGAGCTGGACCAATAATTGCTTGATTTCATGATTACGTTCGGCCCGTTTTTCCCGGATCAGTTGTTGTTTCCACCGGATGAATGAATTCTTGTCAACATTAGGATGAACCTCAATGTCCGAGTCATCGGATAATTCGATGTGGTCCCACTTGGAGTAATCAATTGCCATGGTAGATGATGGAAGTGGCGGATCGAAGGTGATGGTGATTAGTGGGGGGAGAGGAGTGAGTGCGGCTCAGTGCGGCTCATCAGAGAACCAAATCGAAATTCCATTAAAATCGTCAGTCATTATCTATAAATCATATCAAACCACGATGGCTTCAGGCACTTCTACCACCACCTTTTCTCCCAGGTTTCGTCTCGACCCATGACAAAATGCATTATGTTTCCAAATATTATATTGAACCACCAGTTCGAATCCGAGTTTATCAACCCGGAAAAGATTCAGAGCATCGACATTAAGGGGCAGATCGGGTTCAGGGTCATCAAGTAACATCAAAATCGCTCCAACAAGGTTTTGAAGGTTCCAAGCTGGCAGCCATGACTCTTGTTTTAAAATGTCAAGACAAATCTCTCCGGTTTGGTGGTTAATATTGGGATGAATAATGGGAGTGACAAACTTGATCTTGGGAGGACTTCTAGGGTAATCATCATCAATATTGATCTGTAATTTCCATTGGCCATTATAATAGTAGGGCGAATCTTCTTTGGTCGGTTTGGCAATCACTGCTTCCCATACCCTAATGTTTTCTGGGTCAATAGGATGGAGCAGAAGGATCTGGGGGTTGGATGGGCCCAGTTTGGCCAATGCCAGATACTCTTTAAACAATCTCTTGTCTGCCATGGTTAATCACTACTAGTGGGGATGATGCCTGCTTATATATCCCTCGGCATGGTGGGGGAGGGGTCGGCTACGGTCATGCAGGACATGTATCCCCGGATCCGAGGAATGATGCCATGACACAGTCACACGGGGTGAGGAGAATAATTGGAGAAGAAATGAAACGGTTGGTACCGGAAGTTTCCCCAATTTGATGGTGGTGAGTTCTTGATGAAAATTATCATCACCGCAATCCATCGGAAAATGACCCCGCAAATCCACTCCGATGACTCCTCAGAGGGGAACAAAGACGATGCCGAGAAGATTAAAATCGGTGAGTAGAGACGATTAAATGATATAGGTTTTCGGGGGGGAATCGAATTTTACCCCTGGAGTTTTTCACATTCTTACCCCAGGATTCGCCGAATTTCCGGGGAATCTAAATCACATGCAGCCGTTGGAACCCTGTCATATGACAGCTAACGAGGGGAAGACAATTAGCAAGCAGATGAGGGGCATGGTGGGGTACCAACCGTGATGGGATGTATCGGAGGCGATTTAATGGAGGCGATTTATCGGAAGTGATTTATCGGAAGTGTTACTTGTTTTAGGAGGGGATCATATTATCTTAAAATGGTTATTTCTCGGTAGCTAAATGATGATAGGAGAGATGTAGAGAAAGGAAGAGCCACTAAAGCCTATTAAGGATGATTCGTTTTGTTTAGGTTAGCAATTTAAGAAATGAATCTAGTAATTCTGGAAGGTGAAAATTTACTTGTGGAGGAATAAATCACGGAGGAAAGTTTGGGCTTTTGATGATTTCTTTTGAATATTTCTTTTGATTATTACTTTTAAATTATTGCTTTTAGGAGAGCACATCAGGTTGAGATATTGTGATGAAAGGTTGAAGTAAAGGAAAGAAAATGGTATAGCAATTAGGCATATTGAAAAGAAACTAATGAGGGTGGGGTGGGGCTGATATTTGAGGGGTGTTGTGTTGATTATAGTGGAGCTTAAGTGGTCATTAGGCTGATGTTAACCTTTGACTGACTTTGAATATTTAAAAGCAACAAGAAAGCAATTAACCAAAGAAGTTTTGGCAAGGAAGTGAATTGTATCAATGACGTTTGGCAATTTCCATCTGTACCAATGACGTTTTAGCCATGTAATTGAACAGTATCATGACTTTTTGGTCACTAATTGAACTATCATACCAGGTCTGGGCCGTAGTTGATTTAGTTATGATTGAAATTAAAATCACCGTTGACACTATTTGAAATGTTACTTCGGGCTTCGTTGTTCAATTTGTGATTGATTTGAACTCAAATAAAATTGAGATTCGTAATTTGCTAAAATGCAAAGTGAATCGAGTTGAAGTTAAAATGATGTAGTAACAGTTTTCATTTCTCACAATAAAAGTTTGCAGGAGTAATAGTAATATATCGGACTATCTCATTACCCATTTTATTCCGTTTTGGGGGTAATGGAACTATCTTGCTAATACTTTTGGGGATTATTGGAGTGACGCTTAAAGGCCGAAAATAGAGGTAGCGTCGATGGAAACATTCGAAGCCAGTTTTTCAAGGTTAGAAATGGGTAACAAATGGGTTCTTATCTGGTTTGGTCATGATAGGTCAGGATTACATTAAATCTGAGTTAAATAAACTTGATGGTACGTTTTCGGCAATTCCACTAAGTACACGAAGGAGTAATAAACAATAAAACTCCAACAAAAACATTACCTCTAGCTTAATTCCTATGAGGGCCCAAATCAAGTTTCACGATGGCCATCGAATAATCCTCACCACTCACCAAAATCATTCAATTACTAGAAATCAATCCTCAAACAACCGAATACTCTCATCTCCAACTGCCTAGAAAACCTCAGTACACCCATAACAACTGATAACCCCCAAAACAACTCCGAGAAACTTCACTAAACAACCTTTTCACCTTCTCTCTTATCCATCCCCAATCCACTGTTTCCTTCTAAGATCATTATATTACATCATTATCTAACTCCCCACTATCACCAATAACGCTTGATCAGTACCATTCTAACTCCCCAATATCTCATACCAATGAGGCTTGATCCAGTACCCATTAAATCGTCCCTGTTCCACCACCTCCGTCTGTTCAAGCCAATTCATGACATCAACAAAATCATGGTGGCCCAAAAGCGGCAGAAGCTTAGCGAATAGAGCCGGAGGTAACATCCCTGGTCTAAATGAAACATAATACACCACAGCAGTGATGATCCGCCGCCACATATCCAGTTTAATCTTCCCATTAAGATCTAACCACACGTGTTCGCCAACTTTACCGGCTGGCACCGGCACGTGACGGAGACCAGGGTCAGGCTGCTGCTGCCCCGGAGTAAGCACCAAGTCACAAGACAAGTTCAGCTTGTCCAAAGTTCTCAGTTCGTAACCATCAAACTGGTAGGGCCGGTCGATGTGAATAATATTCACTTGATTCGACGACACTCGCAGGAGTAAGGCGAGCATCGACCCATTATTAATCGCCTCCAGAACAACCAAGCCATTACTGGCACCAAACACATCTTCTAATTGGCCATTAAACGTTGCTGCTTGGCGTAATGTAGAACAATCCATATGCTTCAATTGAAGAGGAGCGCGCACCTTATCAAGCAACAGGAAATGTTTGGGAGCATTTTCATCATCAATAAAAAGCAATTGCTTCTCTTCAATCATCTTTTTCGTCACTCGTTCAAGACGGCGCTCGTTAAAGCTATGCAAGATTCGTTTGGCGGCCGCCGCCAGGAAATCTGATTCGGGCACGGAATAAATCGCCTTGATGGCAGTCCGAATATCATCATCATCATCTCGAGCAATGGTAGGGGGAGAGGTGACGATAAATGCCAGGTGAGCCAACATTTGTTCCTTTTGTCTCATGGAAGTATCGTCCAAAAAGTCGCAGGGGTCCTTATGAACGTAGTTAGCGACATCGGTAAAGTCGTAGTGACTGTCGTTTTCTCCACAAGTGGCAAACAACGGCGCTGATTCATCAAAATCGTCCTCAGTGGCGGGAGCAGCGGTGATAACATCATTCCACAAGTCCAAAAAGAATTGTAAATTGGCAATTCCCATTTCCAAATCTTCGGTGGTGACCAACCCTTCCTTGATCTTATCCATGACGATGGTCTGGAACTCTTCCTGACCTCTCAGCACCGCTTTAATTCCGCCAAATTGAGCCCGGACCTTGATCCAGACCGATCTCACCAGTTCAGGACTATTAATATAGGCATGGCCAGCAAATACTTCTGCAATAGCGCCAAAATCAATCCCCGAGGGTAATAACGACCGACAAATAACCACCGCCCGGTACAATACGTTGGCTTCATCTCGGCTAATATTGTTCTTGCGTCGGGTCCGACGAGCCTTGGTCAGTTCATGGCCGCCATTGCCAGCCCGCGACGGAGCTTCCTTATCCTTCCGCCGCTTAAACTTGGAAATCCGCTGTTCTCGACGAACACTGGTTAACCGCCGCTTTTCTTCTATGCGCTGCATCCGTTCCTGCGCCGCCAGCACTCTTACTGACTCTTCAGGAGTATACAACTTAACGTGTTCACTAACCACCTGGCGACCAGGTAATCTTCCTCGGCCCTGGACTTCGGGACGTAAGTAGCTCTTGCTTAAAAGATCTTGGATATGATCTTCCAGGGGACGACCATCGACAAGAATTAATAATTTTCTCGAATGAGGCGCCGCCGCCCCCGCCAGGGCCATATCCTTATTATTGATCTTGATATCCATCACTTCCAACTTATTAGAAGCCACCAACACCAGGATATCCCGGGCCAACGTCTTGTTATCCACTGAAGTTGATGAGTTGAGTTTTATATCCAATTCTCGACGAAACTTGGCCGAAGTAAAATCTGCACCACCTTTTTCCGCCAATAATTCAAGTAATGCTTCCTGGCGCTTAAGACCTCGAATAGATCCCGCCATTGCTGGTGAATGGCGACGGATTTCGGGGTCGGAGGGGCCATTGGCGACTTTTTGAAATGCCTTTAATGCTTTTTTATCTACTTGGGGAATAAACCCTTTGGTTGGGATGGGAGTGGTAGGGACGGGGGTGGCGCTAGGGGTGGGACCAGGGGTGGTCAGTGGAGTGACTCCAGGGGTGGTACTGGTTGCAGGTTTTGTCTTCCTGGGAGTAGAAGATTGACTTTGACCAAGCATCGACACAATATCGCCCCGACCACCGGCGGCAGCAGCAGGCGATACTTTTTTCAGTTGGGTCTTTTTAGTTCTTCTTGTCTTTTTAGGTGGATCATCTTCCATGTCAACATCTTCGTCAATTTCTTCATCATCGTCGTTTTCTTCCATATCTTCATCTTCATCTGCCATAATATCATCATCATCTTCTTCCTCCTCTTCATCTTCCTTACCAGCAACATAATCTTCACCGGAACCATCATCGATGATGACATCATCAAATACTTGAGGCAGGGCTAGACGCTGGGTCTTGCGGGAGCGGCGGCGGCTGGTCACTGGCTCATCATCTGCATCGACTGAGGCTGCCGCCGCCGCTGCCGCCGCCACTGCCGTCACTTCTTCTGATTCTTTCGCTTGTTGACTAGCAGCCAATGTCGCTTGAGCGGCAATCTCTTGAGTTTCTTCCTTGATACTTGACTTTCTCGCCCGCCGCTTTGGGGGATTAAGAGTATTATGAAGCATGGGATCAATGGGTTTCCGCCTTTTCGTCGACACGGGAGTAGTTGCCCGTTGATTAAATGCAAGAAATGGCCCCGCCGGTGCCTTGGTGAGCGGAGTACCAAGAGTTTCATCGATTTGCGAAAGTGACCCCGATAATTTGGTGGGTTGTTCCCCTAACTGTTTGGCCAGTAATTTCTTATACTCTTTGATCTTGAGAGGTTCGTAGGGTAACCGTTGGCGGGTATAGTACCGGTAAAACTTGTACTTACCGTCAAAATCATACATTCTGACCACTGCCATCAGATCATAGGGTACATCGGGCTTAATCTTCAATGGGGTCAACGTCCGCTTTTCATCAATAACATAGCCACTAACTTGGTCTAATATCCGAGCAAATGGCCGGAAGAACAGCACCCCCGTCAAGTTACGGATGATTTCCTTGGCGGAAACCCCGAGGTCATCTCCGGTGGTTCGGTCGATCTGAGCGTGCATTTGGTTAAGCAAGGGAAAGTACTTGTTAAGACAGGGAAGCACCAGGGGATCAAATACCAGTTCAGTATCAATGCCAAGCTCGTCGTTATCGGCATTAGCATCATCTTCATCGACATCATCATCTTCCTCAAAATGGGCATCAAGATCATAATTATCGGTCTTGGGAAGTTCCTTTAACATGCGGAGACAGTACAATTGCCTACCATCACCCCCCTCAGCATTGGGATCAAGGTTAACAAGACACTTTTCAATATAACCGCGACGGGTAAGATAATTAACCATTGAACCAAAGAACTTTTGCGGCGCCATTCCTTCGGCCATGCCCAATTCCAACTTTAAGTCTCTGAACCCCCGGATCCGATTAGGAGCCAATTTGAGCTTTTCCATCAAGAGTTCCTTAAACCGCACCGTATTTCGCTCTCGAAGAGCATCATCCAGCTTCATCAGATGTTCAGTTTTTTGGGGGATGAATTTGGTATGAATACTAAGATTCGTTTGTTGTTTAGATGTACGATCATAGTACCGTTTCCGAATAATTAGTCCCATATCGGTGAGTTTCTTAAATCTAACCGGGAGCGAACGAGGGTCCTGGCCGGTTTCTTTACACAAATCCAGCGACGTGATACCTTCAGCGCCATGGGAGGCAATGGTAACTAATAATTCAAATGGTTTTTCTCCCATATGGGTAATCACCTTTTTATTGGGGCGTAGACCCGTCAAGTACCGCCATTGAGTATCGAGGTTTGCAAGCACGCGAATATGGTTTTCTCCATCTTCAAGAGTGGCCACCACCTGGTCATATTGAGGGAAGATTTCAAGAACATCCCCCTTGTCACTTAGAAGGTACAATTGCACTGGATTGCCACTAAAGAAGAGCCATTGCCAAATCATTTGTTTGGTGGGGGCATCAACATTGGTTTGAGCCAATTTGGGCGCCACTGATTGCCACATTTGGGAAAGGGATTGACCCAGTGGACCAGAAAATGATACAGTTTCTAGTATAAATGCCACCAACTCGGCTGGAGGGCATGTTGTTGACATGATGGACACTGAGAGCGATGGGATTCGAAATCGCGATGATGAATGGACCAAGGGTATCTGATCATGTGATACGTAGTCACCTGACACACATCAAGCGGTATTGATAACGTTATTCGCGGATTACCCGATTGTGGCCGTTACCCTCATGCTCATGCTCATGCCATCCATTCCTATTATGTGCTATTGTCAAGTACACGATATCTCTCCTTCCTTCTCTCCAATCCGATGAAACCACTTCTCCTTCTTCCCTCTTTCTTCTTTTCTATCTCCCTCCCCTTCCTTTCTTCCCTTTCTTCCCCCCCCTTTTTTGTCTCCTTTCTTTTCTTCTCCTCGTCTCCTCTATCCTCGTCTCCCTCTCCTAGACGGTGCTGCCGCCTTGGTACACGTCTGTACACGTCTAGAAAAAAAATTTCAATCAACCTAAATCATGAGAGGTAAGTGCCACCGACACAAATGTTATCAGCAAACACGAAAACATTACTAACCGCTAGATTATAAGGTTGTTGTCTTGGGAGCCGGGGGTGTGGGAAAATCGCTGGTCACCGTTCAATTTGTTCAAGGCATCTATGTCGAACTGTATGACCCCACCATTGAGGATCTGTACCGGAAGCAGATCGAAATCGATGGTCGGGCCTGTGATTTAGAGATCTTGGACACCGCTGGGGTGGCCCAGTTCACCGCCATGAGAGAGTTGTACATTAAGCTGGGTAAGGGGTTCCTCTTGGTATACCTGGTCGACGACGAGAATCTGTTGAAGGAGTTATTGGCGTTAAGAGAACAAGTGTTACGCATCAAGGATAGTGACAATGTCCCCATGGTTCTTATTGGTAACAAGTGTGATTTGGAAGAGGATCGGGTGTTGAGTATTGAAGATGGGATCAAGGTGCTGAAGGAATGGGGGATGGTTCCGTTTTATGAGACGCTGGCCATGTACAAGACCAACGTCGATGAAGCATTTATTGATGTCGTTCGTCAAATCATGAGAATGGAAGCTCAAGTACTGGCGGAGAAAAAAAAGGAAAAAGCTGCTGCTTCCGCTGACACCGCCGATGCCAATCAAGTGGCTAAACTGGCGGCCAAGGACGATGTCAACGGTTCAACAAAAGAATACACCATTGCCCCGGGCCAAGCCCGATTGGCCCAGACCCAACAAACCTCCGCTGACCCCGCGGGGTCCAAGTGTTGCGTGATTGTATGAAAAGACTCTGGTAGTCATCGCATAGACTAATAATAGATAGCCTCGAACAAGGGTTCGAACCCAGACATGGTGGCCGGATCACTCGGACCAACTAACCATTAATGTCACCTCGCTAGCGAATTAAATCATAAATGTATATCCCTGCCAACCCCCCTCAACTAATTAAACGTGATGCCGGGGTGATTGCTGGGGTGATCTTCGTCCCCCTCGCAGGGGTGGCGATTCTTATTATTACCCTCGTACTGTTGATCCGAAAGTGTTGTGGCAATAATCGCAACAATCACCAATCGGCCACCACTGATGACCCCCAGGAGATGAATCATTCTATCCCATTAGCAGGAGGAGTATATCGGACCGATTCCTATAACTTTGGTGATACCCGCTACAAGGAACAACTACCAGAATATTCCCAATACCCTAAGGAGCCTCCCCCGGTATATTACCGGCATGACCAGCAATTAGAAGTTGATTCGCGCCGCACCAGCGATATCATTGAATCGATCTACTCTAATCATTAAAAGCAAACGTTTTTTATATTTTACATAATAATTTTACAGCCCATTTTACTGCCCTTCCTAAGTGTTCATATAGGTCAGCGGGTCGACCCCTTCTTCGGGAAAGTCGGTGATCTTGACATCAAATCTCGATTGGATCTTTTCCAATACTTCTTCATCTTCCTTGGAGGAAACAAACGAGATGGCCAACCCCTTGGTACCAAACCGACCCGCTCTACCTACCCGATGTAAGTATTGATCGGCTTCTGAGGGCATATCATAATTGATGGCCAAATTGATCCGTTCGATATCAATACCTCTACCAAACACATCGGTGGAAACACAGATCCGCTTATTAAATTCTTTAAACGACCGGTACCGTTCAATCCGTTCCTGTTGAGGCATGGCCCCATGGACAGCAATGGAAGGAAAGTTACAAGCACACAATAACTTGTTCAATTCATTGGCGCGACTGGTCAGTTTAACAAAAATGATTACTTGGTTAAATTCCAAGGAATCCAACAAGTCCGATAACTTACGGTTCTTTTCCTTTTCTTCCAACTTGATGTAGTATTGTTGCAAACCGTGCAACGTCAACTTGGCTTCATCATCGACATAAATTTCCAAGGGATTTTGCATGAATTTTTTACAAATGGGACGGATTTCTTGCGACAAGGTGGCAGAAAACATCATCACTTGCTTTTGGTGAGGAGTTTGCCGGAACACTTCTTGGACATCGCGTCTCATTTCTAATGAATCCAACACCCGGTCACATTCATCAATGACAAACAGCTTGACATTGTTCAACTTGAGGGCCTTGTTCTTTACCAACAGGTGAAGACGACCAGGAGTAGCAACAACAATATGGGGACAGGTTTCCTTATCCTTGACCGTCTTGATATCCTTCTTTTCATCGGTACCCCCATAAAACACTTCGGTCTTGACTTCGGGCATATACTTAGAGAACCGTTGGTACTCATTCTTAATTTGGTAGGCCAACTCCCGGGTGTGACAAATCACCACCGTGGAAACTTCACCGGGCACGGGGTCCAATTGTTGCAAAGTAGACAACACAAACACCGCCGTCTTCCCCAACCCCGACTTGGCTTGGCACAACACGTCAGTGCCCAAAATCAGTTGGGGGATACAAACCTGTTGCACTTCCGAAGGATGTTCGAACCCACAGTCACCAATTGCCCGTAACAATTCTGGCTTTAACAAAAAGTCCCGGAACCCAGTGGCGTGGATGCCGACGTAGGACCCCTTTTTGTCAGCGTCGCCTTCGCCTTCGGCGGCGGCTTCCCCTTCACCCAGGGTAGTGGCCGCTTGGTTGGTAACGGCGATCTCTTCCGAGTCGGAGTAATCAAGCAATTCTTCTTGACCTTCAGCAGACATGTGTGTGTTGGTGGTGGATGTCGACGATTTTTCAGTTTCACGCGCGCTCCTGCATTGAGTGAAAAATTGCTTTGCTCCCATAAGCAGTAGAAGGAGAGAGAAGGGGAGGGAGAGAGACGGGTGTGTGTTTCTTCCTAGGGCTTTTTAGTGGGGAGGAACCCTAAGGTGATGGCGAAACATGTAGTGATGTCAGCGAAAAAAGGGTGCCATCAGAGCGATGATTTCCCTACTGTTGCTTCTTAAAGTCACTACCTTTACCGCTTGGTCATGGTCCCAGGAGATTAATAACCAATGCCTTCATTTTCCCAAGTAATTTGAAAGACTTTAAAAGTTTAGAAACCCCTAACCGATTGATAAGCTCACTACCGCCCTTTATAATATACTCCTTCAGTTATCTCATCTCCCTTGATGCTTACTTCTATCGATTGCAACCATTGTTGGTCATTTGTCATTCGTAGTATATGCATTTCATTTGGTAGAGAAGAATTAACTAGACTGGTTTCTATTGACAAATTCTTTAAAATTTAAAAAGATGGTTTTCAATTAAAACAATTTGCGTGAACTTACGTATCAATGTCGTCACTTTAACTGCAAATACATCAATGAAACAGATAAAGTACACTACGGTTCATTAGATCATAGCTATAAGACTGACAGCCCAGGATCGGAGACGGTAGTGGCTTCGGTAGAATCATTCGTCTCAAGTTGGTTCTCAGTCGAATGGTTCTTGTCTGACTTGGGAAAGACAAATTAATAATATATCAAGTCCGAGATGTGTAAAAGTGGAACATCGAGTATAAGTTAGTGAGTTTTGATAGTTATCCTCTCACCAAGAGTAATCCGTTAGTGTTGAAGGGACCTGGAGAAAACATCATGAGTTGGGTCAACGAAGCCCAAACTACCACATCCTCACTATCCATTAAATCACTAGAGTTCCCTTTCTTTTCCTTCTTTAACATTGCGAGTATAAACTACGCAAGATTACCAATTATTATTATTATTATTCCCACGAATGCCTTTGGTCTTGTCCCTTTCCATAAATCAGTCCTATCCAAACTATCCTACAATTTAATGTGACGTGACAACATCAGCCTCTGGAGCCATACCTGGATACTACCACACACGATATTGCCAATGGTGAAAAGAAAGCCAAACCCAGCATCAAACCGAGCAATCGGAAATCGCTGAAAGAGCACCGTGAGCCGATGATGAAGATAAATCTCACAGCAAAACACCAGCATCTCCAACACGACAAATCCTGCCAGTACCGCCATAAGTATGCGAGTCACCAATTGAAGATGAGTCTGAAACCATTTGAAAAATTGCACTTTGACAAAGACATACAGGAGTAAGATGTTACCAGTGAGCACGGTGGCTACAATCAGCAAAAATACCGCAATCAACAGTACCACCGCCGCGTACTGGCCAAACCGTTTGGCATTTCTCATCAGTCGAACCTGGGAGTACTCCTTCATGTCGTACTCATTGGCCCGAGGTTTATCCTTTAGGAGAGCAGTATACTTGGCATTAAGCAGAGCAAGCATCCGTTGGTAGATCAGGACCATATGGTAAGCAATATTTTCGGGGTTGGCCTCATCAGTTTGGGCAGCAAACTCGAGTCCCAAATCTTTAACCACACTAGAAAACACGTCGAGGCCTCGAGAATACTCACAAAACTCAATTTTGGTGCCTTTTTCCCGGCGACAGTAGCCATTAAAATTAAACCAAAACGTCAGGTTCTTGGAAAATGTCTGGATCGAGCCCTTGTTGCCCGAAAACATCAGCGTCACCCCACTAACAAGGTCCATGAGACCACCAATCCCCCGTGCTTCGTTTTGAGGTGTTCCTGGTCGCAGTTGTACCATCTTGGACTCATCCTTGGGACCAGAATGGAGGTAACCATCAACAAATGTCGCCAAGCGGTCAGCATTGGAATCATCAGCAGTAGTGATGGACTTGCTGAAAAATTTCAAAAAATCTAAACCTTTTTGAATCCCATGCAACGTATCTTCACCCTTGGTGTCATGAGTTTCGATCTTAAGGACAAATTGGGGATTACATGGCATCAACAGATCGCCAGTGCACGAAAACGACCCCAGCATGTTAAACACAAGCATCAGAAGCCAAAATACAAACAAAAGGGTGATTTTGCGGTACAACTGAATATCAACGAGTTGATGGTCAAGTTTGGCCTGTGTTGTATTACGGGCCCCCATCCGGGATCGAAGCGCCAGCGCCATTTCAATGGTATCTTGATCCTTTTCAGGTACGGGGGGTGGCTCCAGCGGAGACTGTTGGGAGACCAGGGATGGCGCCAACGTATCGAGTTCCACCACTTCTTCCATGGTGTCTGTTGTGGTAAAATATGCAAGCTTCCACCCGAGACGTTAAAACGTGGAAGTTGGCTTTGCGGACTTTTGGGAGGCTGTCCCCCACGTGAAGGTACGAATGGAGAGGAGGAAGGGAAGAGGGGGTGTTGGAAGAGGTGGGGATGCAGGGAGGGTGTTGAAAGGGTTGTGGTCAAGCTAGGAGAAGGCCAGAAAGGACTGGAATTGACTAAAAGGCCGGAGGGCTCGAAAGGGCTTAACCGGTCTAGATCGAGTCTGGGGTAGGTTATGGGCTGAGTAAATGGGTTGAGGCATTTAGTTCGTTTACCTAAATGGTAATTAGTGGGTTAGATGATAAGCCGCACCAACTTTCGATCATCCGCCAACACCTGGGCTCAGCTCATTGAAGCTATTGAATCATTGTACTACTCATTATTGTTCACCCGACTCGTCTGCGTGTACCAACCAATCTTCCTCCCCTCGCTATCAGTGCGGCTATCTCATCGCATCTTTACTATTGACCAACCATGGTAAGAAAGCTTAAACATCACGAACAGAAGCTCCTTAAAAAGGTGGACTTTCTTAATTGGAAGCAAGATGGTGGTCACCGAGATGTCCAGGTAATGCAAACCTACCATATTCAAAACCGTGAGGATTACCATAAATACAACAAGATCTGTGGTGAAATCCGCAAATTGGCCAATAAACTATCAATGCTTTCGCCTCAGGATGCCCATAGAATAAAACATGAGCAGCTATTACTTGAAAAACTTTATCTGATGGGGGTGTTGGCGCTGAAACTGAAGATTAGTGACCTTGAAAATAAGGTGACGGTGGCATCATTTTGTCGGCGAAGATTACCAGTGGTGATGTGTCGATTGAATATGGCGGAGAATATTAAGGATGCTGTTACTTTTGTTGAAGGGGGACACGTTCGGGTCGGTCCTAATGTGATTACTGATCCTGCCTACCTCGTTACCCGTAATTTAGAAGATTATTTGACTTGGGTTGATTCCAGTAAGATCAAGCACAATTTGCTCAAGTACAAGAACAAGATTGACGATTTTGACCTTGCTTGATCAGCGGTGTTTGGCCGATTTTCAGCGGCTTTATCAGCAACCACTGGTCGATTGGCAGCGGTCTCTTGCTGATTGGCAGCATTACATTTTAATAGCATATACAGATTTATTCATTTATTGATTGATTCATTCATTTCATTGGTTTAATAATTAAGTATTTTACTGATTTATCAATTCTAGCGATTATCCTTTATCGATTCGTTGATACGGTGAAAAGGCCGCTGATAAAAACCGCTGATGAGTGCGTGTGCTTCACTAGAGATGAGTAGCGATATATATGCCATTGCCAAGGTAGGAGGAGCATTGGCCACCGCCAGTGGCGACGGTTGGGTCCGGTTCTACCATGATTCGGTAGTGGTGGGATCTTTGGCCATTGATGAAGCTCGTGGCATCCAATCAATGGCAGTAGCAGGCCGAATGTTGGCTTTAGTATGCTTTGGCACCATCAGAGTATGGAGAATATCGGAACATTGTAAAGGTACCGAGCGGTGGAGCTCTGCAAAGGGTTACTATGGTCGGTGTGTGGCCTTTTTTGGCGATTGGTTGGTGGTGGGGACGATGAATGCATTACACGTATTTGATGGTAGCTACCAATTGGTTAAGCAGATAAACGTCGATGCCATGGTAATGGCAGTGGATGTGGCCGGTGACCAGTGTGTGATTGGCTTGGTAAATGGCGCCATCATCATGATTAATTTGGTATCTGAAACAAAAGCATTTATTAGCAAACCACCAAAGGCAAAGAGCACCAGCACCAAGTTTACTGCAACTAACCAGTGTCGATGTGTCAAATTTGATGGCGACCACCGAGTAGTGGTGGCAATAGATGACGGAGAGGCAAGTAAGGTGATGATTTACGATATTGATAATGACCGATGGACAGTGGTGGCGGAAGTATCACTGTGGGTACTTGCCATTGATATTAATGGTCACCAAATGGCCTTGGCGGCCATGAATGAGGTGGTATATATTGAAAACGGTGCCATTGTTGAAAAATGGCAAATTAAAGGACCAGCTTGGGCGGTGGTGGTGACTTGTCATCAACTAGTATGGACGGGGACTGACCAATCGATACAAACGGTCGAACTTGGCCATGGGGTCAAACGGTCAAAGCATCAAGTTGACCGTCGCGCATCTGACGCGTATGCCTCCTCGCAAGAAGCAATTAGCCATCAGTGATTTCTTCACCACCAACGCCAATAAAAAGGCAAAACCGGTGGAAAAGGCTATTGACAAGTCCATCAATGATTCACCCAACCCGTTGACCCAATTTTCCTCGAAAAATGATTGTCCTCCCACCAAACGTCCTCGAAATTCCTCTTCAGAACCAACCCCAGAGCCGTCCCCTGAAGCTAATCTGTTGGCCCGAGTGGGGAAAAAATCAAATATTGCTAGTAAAACCACGAGAAAGTCCAGTACCAAGCTTACACCTCTTGAACAGCAGATTTTGGACCTTAAACTGGGACATGAAGATAAATTGATGGTGATCCAGGTGGGATATAAATATAAATTATTTGGCAATGATGCCAAACAAGCGGCTGCTATTCTTAATATCATGTTTATACCTAGAGATGACAAGGATGGTCAGTTTTCCTACTGTTCGTTCCCTGATGTTCGTCTTCATATTAATCTTCAACGATTACTAGTGCATGGCCATAAAGTTGGGGTGGTGAAACAACTGGAGGTGGCCATTGTTAAAGAGGTGGAAAAGACGGGGGCTAGTGATGTCATGGCTCGTCAATTGACGGCAGTTTATACTCAAGGCACTTATCTTGGTGATGAGAGCGAAGAAGTAGTATCTAGAGGAGTTGGGGGAGAAGAGCATGGGGCTTATATTATGGCGATTTATCCTGGTGATGGGGTCTACCATTTGGTGGCGGCACATCCTCTGACAGGGGAGATTGTGTGGGATGAGTTTGCTAAAGATGGCGGAGAATTGGATACTCGAATCCGATATTTGGCCCCCAGTGAAGCATTGGTGGTTGCTAATGAAGGAGAGACTCAAGTATCTAAGCTTCTACGGCTTGCTAATCCTCTGGTATCGATTCATTACCGCAGCAAACGATCTCAGGCCGCTAATGATCTTTGTCAATGGTTTGATGATGATAAAGTATACCAAGGGTACCAACAAATGTCCCTGGAACTTCAACAGGGAGTACTTGAGCTTTGTCACTACCTAAAAGAGTTTAATCTTCACTCCATGTTCACGGTGATTTCCAATGTGTCCCTGTTTCAAGATAGTCCCCGGTATATGGTGCTCAGTGATGCTAGTTGTCGAGCTTTGGACATCTTTGAGACCAGCGATGGTACTACTAGAGGTACTTTGTTTTCCCAAATTGATTGTACTCGTACTCGATTTGGAAAACGGTTGCTTCGACGGTGGTTAAAAAAGCCATTGATCGAACGGGATCAAATTGAAAAACGTCACCAGGCCATCGAAGATTTAGAACGACACAATCATCAGGTGGTTGATTTGGTGGTAGATGCTCTTGGTCAACGAGTGGGGTCGGTGGACTTGGAAGAATTATTAATTAAGATTCATTACGGAGCCGCCGCCAATTCCACTCGTACCGTCCACCGTAAGGATGTTTACGCTCTCTTGGTTATTCTTAATGATATCATGGACATTTGCCTCAAATTTGACCGCCAGATTAATGAACTTCCACTGACATTGGCTCTGGGATTAGTGGTGGAGATTTTCCAAAAACTTCAAGAAATAGCCAAGGCCAATAGCGTCGGCCAATTATTGAATAAGATCCGAGGGGATTTCCGGGAATATAAAGATTTCGATGATCAAGTGGTGCAATTTTTCAATTTGGATGCTGATGACTTTGGTGGTGATATTGGTAAAGAACAAGCGGCATTGGATCAATTGGAAATTGAATTAGATGAAGAATTACGTCGAATTCAAAAAGTATTGAATCGTCCCGTGCTTAAATGGCTCACCAATAATAAAGAGCCATATCTCATCGAGGTAAGAAATGGGAAAGAAGTGGACAAGTTACCGGAAGACTTTCAAAGGGTCAATGGTACACAAACGGTACTGAGGTTTCGGAGTAATGAGGCTACACGGTTATATAAGTTGATGCAATACCATCAGCAACGGCGGCTTGCCAATTGTCATCATGCCTACCATCAATTTCTTGGACAAATTGACCAAGCCTACCACCAGTTGGCCCAGGTGGTGGAGTGTTTGGCTGAACTTGATTGTTTAGTGGCTCTTCGTGATGCTGGTGGCCGGTTTGGCCACGTTTGTCGGCCTAAACTTGTAGATGATCAAGTCATCAATATCGAACAAGGTATCAGTCCCGTACTCCTGTCAGTGATTGATCCCGTGGCTAATGATACTCATCTTGATCCTGATCATCGAGTAATGATTATTACCGGGCCCAATATGGGGGGAAAGTCGTCATATGTCAAGCAAGTGGCCATCTTTGCCATTCTCAACCAAGTGGGGTGTTGGCTCCCCGCCAACAATGCCACCATGGGAGTATTTGACCGAGTATTCTTGAGAATGGGAGCTCTGGATGATATTCTCCGGGGCCAATCGACCTTTATGACGGAAATGAATGAGTGTAGTCAAATCATCGCTGGATTGACCAAGAAACTGTTGGTGATTCTAGATGAGATTGGCCGGGGCACTGGCACCACCGATGGCATGGCATTGGCCCTGGCAATCCTCCAATATCTCGTCGAGGACTCGTGCAAACCAGTGGTAATGTTCATCACTCATTACCCCGGATTAAGTACCATGGACCGATTACCGGGGGTATCCAATCACCATATGGGATACCAACAAGTCGATGGTAATGATGACGACGTCCCCGAAGTGGTATTCCTCTACACGTTGGCCTCTGGGGTAGCCCCCCACTCCTATGGTCTAAACGTGGCCCGTATCGCCGCCATCCCCGCCAATGTCATCGCAAGGGCCCACACAATGAGCACCGGACTCCGCCATCGCCTAGAAGACGCCAATAAGCGCAAACTTCAATATTTAATGGAACTATAGACCCGTCTATTTACAAAAACTCGTGGGCCTTGCGCTTGAACGCATTACAATCGCGCAACCATTGCTTATAGTCATTCAACGAGTAAATCTTTTCCCCGTAGTAATCCGGCACGGGATTCAGCATCAGCGATCTCAGAGGGTCGGCCCGATTGATCTTGATGCGTTCCAAAAATTGTTGGTCCTTGATCTGGAACCCCTTGATTTTCTTTTTGTTCAAGAGGTTAAACACGGGACGACCGAGGAAGGGACCAAGGAGGAAACCAAACCCCCCACCAAGAAGCACTGCTGCTGCCATTACCATCATTGGATCAAGGCCAAAGATGGGTTTTTCCACGTCGATCTCGATATTTCCAATGTAGCCAAGTGTCACCACTGCCCCGAGGGCCCCAGTTAATGCCAGGGTACCAGTATTGATCCGGGACAACTGTTTCTTCATGGTGAAGTAGTCGGACCAGCTGAGGGGGGTGGTTTGAGGGATGGGGATTGTCTTGGAGGCATTGGCGGCGTTTCTCCACCCGGTAGTGGTTGCAAATCTCCGTAAGCCAACTCTGAACATGATGTGGAGGATGGTTGGTGCGCGTGCGACTAGTAGGGGGGGTAGTGAGAGGGGCACGAATGGGGAGGGGGTATTGTAGTGGGAGGAGGGAGACGTAGTATTTATATAGTTTGGAGACGAGGTGGGGGAACTTGAAGCGATTTTAAATTAAATCATGGGGTAATATGGGATAAGGTCACGTGAGCAATACGCGTCAGTTAGGGTTATAACATTAGTAAATTAGCAGCAACAACAAGTTAGTAGACAATCCCTCCAGTCCCTTTTACCCACCTAAATTTTGTCTCCTGTTTTTATCCACTTTCCTTTGCTTTAATCTATCCTAAACCCCCTCCTCCCCTCCCCTGGTTATATGCACACCGCTTCCTCACTACACCTCAACTCATCGTGAAAAAAATTTGCCAACCCCTCCATCCCTTGTTTTCGGCCAGTACCACCAGTACTGCCAAATTATAACAAAAAAAAACCAAAAAAACTCGGAAAATATCTCCATCTTTCCCAAACCATAAAATTCCAAAAAAAAAAACCCCACTTCCCATCATGGCTGACGTGACTCAACAATTTGAAAAGTTGTCTGTTAAGGACGACAAGGAACCCAAGGACGTGGTTCAAGGCGAAGGTGGCGACGATGCTGTCAACGACACCTCGGCCTCGTTGTATGTTGGTGAATTAAACCCCACCATCAATGAAGCTACCCTTTATGAAATTTTTTCCCCTATTGGCCAAGTGTCGTCGATTCGGGTGTGTAGAGATGCGGTGTCCAAGAAGCTGTTGGGCTATGCTTATGTCAACTACCACAAGTTGGAAGATGGTGAAAAGGCTATTGATGAATTGAACTACACCCCCATTGAAGGCCGTCCCTGTCGGATCATGTGGTCGCAACGGGACCCTTCGTCGAGAAGATCGGGTGAATCAAACATTTTCATCAAGAACTTGCACCCTGCCATTGACAACAAGGCGTTGCACGATACCTTTTCGGTATTTGGTAAGATTTTGTCGTGTAAGGTTGCTACCGATGAAATGGGCAACTCCAAATGTTTTGGGTTTGTCCACTACGACTCGCCCGATGCCGCTCAAGCTGCCATTGAAAACATTAACGGGATGTTGTTGAACGACCGGGAAGTTTACGTTGGTAAGCACATTTCCAAGAAGGATAGAGAATCCAAGTTTGAAGAAATGAAGGCC
The DNA here is from genome assembly GCA_030580155.1 of Diutina siamensis. Taxonomy (NCBI): domain Eukaryota; kingdom Fungi; phylum Ascomycota; class Pichiomycetes; order Serinales; family Debaryomycetaceae; genus Diutina; species Diutina siamensis. Next base: position 27,952 of record JAKTSK010000056.1, on the reverse strand, counting down.
AACTTTACCAATGTTTACATTAAGAACTTGGACTCGGAATTCTCTCAACAAGAATTGGAAGAATTGTTCAAGAAGTTTGGTGCCATCACCTCGGCTCACCTTGAAAAGGATAACGAATCGGGCAAGCTGAAGGGGTTCGGGTTCGTCAACTTTGAAGACCACGAATCTGCCAAGAAGGCCGTCGAGGAATTGAATGATACTGAAATCAAGGGTCAAAAGGTTTACGTTGGTCGGGCTCAAAAGAAGAGAGAGAGATTGGAAGAATTGAAGAAGCAATACGAATCGACTCGTCTCGAAAAGTTGTCCAAGTACCAAGGGGTCAACTTGTTTATCAAGAACCTCGATGACTCCATTGATTCGGAAAAGTTGGAAGAAGAGTTCAAGCCATTTGGTACCATCACCTCCGCCAAGGTCATGGTTGATGACACTGGTAAGCTGAAGGGTTTCGGGTTTGTGTGCTTTTCTTCCCCTGAAGAAGCCACCAAGGCCATCACCGAAATGAACCAAAGAATGGTTGTTGGTAAGCCTTTGTACGTTGCCCTTGCTCAAAGAAAGGACGTAAGAAGATCTCAATTGGAACAACAAATTGCTGCTCGTAACCAAATGAGAATGCAAAACGCCGCTGCTACTGGGGCCATGCCTGGTCAATTTGGCATGCCCCCCGCCATGTTCTACGGTCAAGGTGGGTTCTTCCCCGGTGGTCCTCGTGGCCAAGGTCCTCAAGGCCAACCTCCTTTCCCTCCTCAAATGATGATGGGTCAACAAGGTGGTCGCAGACCTCAAGGCCAACCCGGTCAATTTGACCCTGCTCAACAAGGGTGGGGTCCTCGTGGTGGTCCCGTTGGTCCCAACGGTCAACCCATGCCCTACATGATGCCCGGTTACCCTCCCCAAGGTATGCAACAAGGCGGTCCCAGAGGTTACTACGGCCCTGGTAACCGTGGTGGTAAGAACCAACAAGGCCAACGTCCCAGAGACTTGGCGGCGGTGATTGCCAACATGCTGCCCGATCAACAAAAGCGGGTGTTGGGTGAAGAATTGTACCCCAAGATTGTTTCCACTGGCCGGGCCCAAGAACCCGAAGCTGCTGGTAAGATTACCGGGATGATGTTGGACTTGGACAACCAAGAAATCTTGGCCTTGTTGGAAGACGATGAATTGTTCAACAACCACTTTGAAGATGCGTTGACTGCTTTTGAAGAATACAAAAAGTCCAACGCTGAATAAGTGGCTCCGCTTGGATGCCTGAATGGTTTTTAGGGAATAGAAATGGAGAAAATGATTGTAGATGGAGGGGGATTGGATGAGGTGGGCATCCTGGTGATAAATATGGCAGCAATCCCATTGAATCGAATAGTTCAATTGAGCTATCATTTGAACTAAATTTCAATGGTTAAAAAAGCAGGTGTATAATCAAATTTTGATTGAAAGTGTTGGTAGTGAGTCGGGGTTGACCCACCCTGAATGGTCAAGGTACTGGCGATGCCAATTAAAGAGATGCAACAAGTGGAGAGCTCACAATAATGGTGGTCCATTTAAAATTGATGAGCTCCAACGATGTCAGGCTTGGAGGAGGTATTGAAGTATTAGAATGATTTGGAAGCGATTGGCCAATCTTTCATAGGATAACCGAGTACAATTAAGTTGGAATCCTTACCTATTTGTTGGTTATGTAGTGCCAATAAAGAGCCCTCGTTCAAACTGATGGTTGCCTTTGCCATAATTGGTTCCCATTTCATGATAACAGCTCCACTCCTGCTAGAAGAACGTTTTACCCCAAGCTTTCACCTAGAGATTATTAACTCTACAACTAGAGATCGACGGAAAAAATGCACTTTCACCCAAAGTTGAAAATGTAGGAAAGCAAAGTTAACATCAAAAGCATTGCATAAACCCAAACCCGTGGATGATTAGGTAGTTAACAATGTTTAGATTCCATTCACCCTGGATATTATTGTCGGCCAGAAAACTCCCTTTGTATACCTTCAGGTGGATAAAAAATGACATGAATTCATGGAAAATGACAACATCCGGTAAAAAATCCTGAAACTTTGTACACCCTTTGATCTCCTTTGTTTTTAGGAGATCATCTTTGGAACTTTATTCCTGAAGATTATCCCTGAAAGTATCATGTTTTCATGGAGATCATTCTAAAAGGTAAAATAGGCTACCCCACATGAACCCTCAACGACTCAACAATAATTCACTCATTCGTTAGAGATCCTGCTGGGGCCAATACTTTGCACCTCAAATCCTAGATTCCCCTTGTTGTCATATATTCATCTGCAAAGCCATTCATCCACACTTGTACAATGAATCTCCATAACAACTTCTCCACACCACCTGAAATCCCCCAATACTTCAATGCCGGGTGATATCAGCAAGCTTAATCGCAACTCACGTCAAGCTTAAATGGTCACCTACATCAGGCTTAAAGGCACCTACGTCAAAACAACAACATCAATGACATAAATATTAATTCATTGTGTCAGGCTGTTCGTTTGTCTTTATGGCGGCCTCCGTGCATATCGCCGGAGATTGGTTTCCACACCGTAGTTTAAAAACTTCACCACACCTAACTAAAAACAGCACCATAACGAGATTACAATAGTTACAGGCAATACACTACAACTAATGGTGCTAATTATACCTTCTGTTTACTGGGCTTTACCTAAGTTTACCTGCCGATTACCTTCGAATTCTCGATAAAATATCGTATTAACCTTCCTCGAGCCATTTATTTAGAAATGTCCCCCATTAGGCAAGTGTCCCCCCAACGCCTGTCGGGTTTATGGTTCATTTTCATTAGATGCAATCCTTGTATAATTGAACCCCACAATGTCAACCCACCCTCGATAGCCCATAAAGAACCCTCAGAGAGGTCAGGTCATTATCGGTTGCATTCATCATCACATGTCGGGGCGAATCGACACTTGATTGGCTTGTATGTTGTGGAACATTAGTACAGGTCACATTGGCGGCAGCATGCATCCAATTAGCAGCTGAGATGGACAGATATTCACGTTTGTGGCACCTTAATCAACACGGCTCCAATTGTCAAAAATATACAGGTGAGGGGCTCCCGTGCCAAGAACCCCGTCACACTTCCGGCCCTGAGCTTATCATCATCGTCGCTTGACGTTTAGGCGTGATCGAACCCTTTATGCGTAAACGTGCCTATCATCAGGGTTCCGAGCATCGGAAGCTGACGGCACCAACGGTAATGTAGGGGGTAAGGTCATTTAGGTCATTAACCATGACCATAACCTTAGATTGTATTTCCGAACAATCTGGTCAATCTTCGGCAATCGATTGGCTAGGGTAAGGTTAGAAGATGAGTTGCGATGATCTAGATAAATCAATTGAACCATTTTTAAAGCCGATACTTCGGTTTGATGCTAGTGGTTTAAATTATGCCATACACCACCATTTAACGTCGTCTGATGCCATTGTGCCGGTCATTGTCAATGTCATGATTATTCCACTATTTGGTAGCAGTGTCAACTGACTACCGAAGTTGCTTAGGCAGATAGGCAGCAAGTGGCCCGAAGGGTCAATTAGCTAAAATCAATTGGTTAAACTCAATTGATCGACTCAATTATTCAGGTTGAATGAAATGAGAAAATTATGAAAAAGCAAATCGATCAATTAAATCAATTGACCTGCAATCACTTAAAAATCACTTGGTCCTAGGGGCCACCTGATTTTGCTAATAAAATTGCTGCCGACTGATGTAATCTATCGCTCAAGCAATCTTGCTCCCGCAGTCTTCCTTGAGTTAGTTTTCGGGGGGTTGTCGAGGGTGTGCCGGTAGAGTGTCGGGGGGTGCGCACCGAAATCTGGGGCCATTTGGCGCCTCTTGGAGTAACTCACCTCGATATCATGGACCACGACAGCTACCCCATCCACGAAGCGTTACAAAAGGGCAACGGCAACCTCGCCATCCAATTGCTTAGAGAAAAGCCCAAGCATGTCATTCAACAGGACAGCGACGGGCGCACCCCCCTCCACTGGGCCATCTCTGTCAATGACGATAAGATGGTCCGGGAAGTGATGGAAGGGGCGCCCTACCAGAAATGGCAAGAAGAGGTGATTGAGATGGAAGACGGGCTGGGATGGACGCCGCTTCATATTGCTGTGGCTAATGGCAACTTGGACCTAGTTAACTACCTCCTTGACCATGGTGCCGACGCCAATTGTCGTACCACCACCGGCACCACCCCCCTCCACTTGGCGGTACTGAAACTGCCGGAAGTGCTCCCCCGGTTATTGCTGGCCCTGAGCGAGTTCCGGGGGGACGCTACCGGAACTAACCCATTGCACAGGGCGGCTGCACGTGGCTCGCAACCATCAGTTTCACAGTTAATCGCAGCGAAGGGCCCCGGGATTATCAATAAACGGGACAACGACGGATGGACGGCATTGCACCATGCCATGGCCGAAGGTCATGGCGAGGTGGCATGTGACCTCATTAAGCTGGGAGCCGACCCCACCATCAAAGACGCCGCCGGTGACACCGCCTACGACGTTGCTCCTGTAAAGGTTCGAGATTATGTGTATAGTTGCTGTGGGCATTAAAAATAATCTTCCCAATTGGGCAAGGTACTTCCCGAATCTACCGAGTAAACAAAAAAAAAAATTTTTTTGCTCTAGGGGTATATTAACTGCCAATCCCCACCACAGTCTTACTTTGTTACCACCTCGCCGTCGTTGACAAATTAATCCACATTTAACCAGAGATGCTTGCCATTGGTGACACCATTCTTAGAGCGTTCAACTTTGTGTTGTTGGCTGTTTCCATTGGGTTGACCGGTTCTTTGGCCGCCACTACCGTGTACAGACACAATCCCCAAGTTAACTTTGGTGTTTTCGCCGGGGCGTTTGGGTTGTTGACCTCTTCCATCTACGGGGTATTTGCCTACTTTATCTCTGCCCTCGCCTGGCCGGTGATTTTGTTCATTTTCGACTTTTTGAACTTTGTTTTCACCTTTGCCGCTGCCACTTGTATTGCTGCCAACATCCACTGCCACTCTTGTGGTAACAGAGAATACCGTGACAAGAACACCATCATCCAAGGGTCGGAAGCTCGGTGCAGAAAGGCCCAAGCCTCGGTTGCTTTCTTGTACGTTTCGTGCTTTGTGTTTATCGCCTCGGGGGTGTTTTCATTCATCCTGATGATGAGAGGTGGTGCCTTTGGCTTTAACAGAAGACCCGCTGCTCCCAAGGTTGGTATCCCCACCATGTCGCAAGCTTAATAATACCCACCCAACCAATAGCAGTTACGGGGTGTAGTAATACTTAATATACCGTGATTTTGGGCGGTTGTCCCCCCAATTGATGACCAATTAACATGTAGTAATGCAAAATTAATTATACTCGACATTGTACCGGTAGCAACAATTGGTAATTCATAGTGATGTCATGGTGCGTCTTTGTTTATTTACCCAAAACTAGAGGCGTTTAGTCAGCTTAGTAAGCAATCCCTCGTAGCCCGCGGGGTATTAACAGGGGTTGGGGTGATGGGTTATTAATGCCGGTTCGTGATTTACCCAATTGATTGCTATTCATTCGCTTCACTTCCAATGCCTCCTCCATCGACGACTGGCACCCGCCTTGCCCTAGACGATGGACGCACCTGCTATTGACATATATGCACCACCTTACACCGCGTCAAGCATGACTGACCACCGAGGGTAGTGATATCCGGAAGTGCATTTAAGGTTGAGCCACTGAAAGTTAGTTAAGGCTGACAATTGGGGTTTGTGGCACCACACCTCAGAGAAGGGAGGCGTGAATCCCCGGATAAGCCCTTCATTGTTAGCCCCATGGTTCCGAAAAATCTCCGTGGGTGGTAACCATGGATCTATTTTAGTAGTGGTGACAACCACGCAGGAACGATGCGGCGGTGATCGCTCCCTCGATACCATCATAAGCCCCTATATTTAGCTTGGTGGTAAATTCTTCACATAGCCGAAACTGTGTAATCATGTTAACTTGGTGGTCCTCAATCCATGCAAGGTACCATCACCTGATGCCATGGTGATGCCATCATCACGGCAAAGGCTCGGGTATAAAGATGGGGAGTTCCCCCCCTGGTGGGTCCCCAATGGACTCCTTGGTTCGGTTTTTCCTCCTTAACCATTTCCGGTTATTGGAGTCCCCCATCAATGGCAGACTTACCCTCATAAAGTTGATGTTTGCTGCCAGTGAGCCCCTGCTCGAGTTTGATTCCCTCCTATCCCAATTTCAACGCCAATTTGCTAAGGTGGTGGTTACAGTGAATAATATTGTCGAGTGGATCGATATCCCTGCGTTGCTTTATCTACACCGTCGGTTGCTTCACCTTGGTGGCCACGTCCCCGTGATGGTGGTGGCTCCCACCCCCACCCTCACCTCTCATTTTGTCCCTGGTTGGGCCTCCACCGTCACTGCCGCCCAGTCTGACGACTGTGATGCCATTAATAGTGCGTTTCTCGTCACCTTGGACCAGTTTTGTCGCCAATTGGCCCATCCGTTGGCATCCACCGCCCTCGACCAACTTGCAGCTCGTGCCGAAGCTCCCCTTCTCCCCTACTACCAATTGTGTCAGGATGCCACCCACCAACAAAAGCTCGTGGCTAGTCTCAAAGGTATGGCCACCTCACAAGCCCTGGTGGCGAAGTTGGTGGCTCGAGGTCGTCTTGGTACCTCTTTGGTCGAGTGTCTCCGTCAAACCACTCACTTTGTCCCCATCATCACCCCCCACACCGACCAGCAATTGGGTGATTGTCTGTATTTGGATGGGTGCCACAAGAAGGACAGTTGTCGCTACATCCACTACTTGACGTTGGACCCTCTTGTTGCCCCCAACCAGGCGCTGGCGCCTGCCAAACCCGACTATGACCACGGCCAGCGGTTTCGAACCGCCACCGCCGTCACTCCTCCACAGTGGGTGGCGTGTGATATCCGCTACATTCCCCTCACCATGTTTGGCAAGTTTGCCGCCATCATCGCCGACCCAGCATGGAACATCCACATGAACCTCGCCCAGGACTCAGTGCTGGACGGCGAGATTGCCAGCCTCGACATTCCCGCCATCCAGGATGAAGGGGTGATGATGATTTGGAGTACTGCCCGGACCATGCAACGGGCTCGCCAGGCTCTTCGCAGCTGGGGGTACACTGTTGATGACGAGGTGCTTTGGATCAAACTCAACCAGTTACAACGTACCATTGTCACGGGTCGGACGGGCCACTGGCTCAATCATTCTACTGAACACCTTGTGGTGGGGTACAAGGGTAACCCTCGCTGGTTAAGGCGCCAGGTTGACGTGGATTACATTGTATCCACCTGTCGGGAATCTTCGCAAAAGCCCGACGAGGTCTATGACTTTGTTGAACGCATGGTGGGTCCTCACGCCCGCAAACTCGAGTTGTATGGTCGGCCCCACAATATCCGTCCGGGGTGGTTGACGCTTGGGGGGCAATTGCAAGGCCGTCGCCTCGTTGAACCCGATATTGACGCCAAACTATCAGAGTATGCAAAGACGGAAAGGGGCAATCCTCGAGGGCTCATGGTGGCCGAGTTTGTCGACAAGCACAAACCCCTCCGCAAAAAGGCTGGTTAATACATGGATTGATCGCTAGCTACTCTACTTTTGCTGGCGGCGAAACTCGAGCACCCGCTTGCCAGCCTCATTGTCCATGACCTTTTTAAGATCTCCCCGGAAGCCAAGTGCAAATGCCACTTCAAACGACACAAAGAATGGCGCCAACACCAACGCTTGGAGTAAATTATCCAACAATGCCGGCGCCCGCTTTTCGTGGACGCCGTGGCCGTAGAATTGAGCCAACCACAGACCAATGTGGGCAATAAGAGCATACTTTGTAATGGCAGCCTGACCAGCAGCATCCTGGCCGAGGTAGTAGGTGCGGATAAAGTTGTAAAAGCCAATGAGCACCACCAGCAGGGGAATTCCCAACTTCCAGTCGAGGAGGATGTAGTAGATACCGTAAATCCACGCCATGACCCCTCCAAAAGTGATCAAGGGGTGAGTATCACCGAGGAGCTCATACCTCAGGGTTAAAGTAACTGCCAGAAGGAGAATGATGGGGATACACATTAAGTGGATGGCGACATTGGTTTGATTAAAGTGATACAGTCGGTAAAATACAAGGTGGTCCTTGAGGTCGAATAACCCAGGCATGGTGGGGGGAGGATAGGAAGTGGGGAGTGGAGAGTGGGGAGTAAGGGGTTATATATAGTGCGGGCCGAGGGTCAGGTGACTTTCCCCATGTTTAGCGGAATGGCTAGAGTATCGACAGGGAGAGGAATTGGCCACGTAGAACCAAGACATGAAGGTTAGTGGGTGGGATAGTTTACTAATCATACATATGAGAGAAGAATAAAAGTAATTGACACCTTTGTTGTTGATGGAGATATTGTCAATTGATGCTGAGATGGAAACGGGTTTGAATTAGAAGTAATTTAAATGATAATTCCGTGTTTTCTATTTTATTTATTATTTTATGGGAGTCTCCAATATATGGCCCTAATCAATAATCATCGAATGGATGAGTAGATAAATACAAATGGAGGAGCTTTAGTAAGGATGAAGACTCTTTAATTTCTATCACTAATTGTTAACCTCATTAGTTTATGGGTTTCTTGATTTTTCAAGTGACAAAACCAATTACTTCTTGAGCAAATTGCTCATTTCATTATTCACCATGGAATAGAACTCCTCAACCAATGGGGATAAACTCATGGTTGGTCATGTCACTTCATTTTGACATCAGCTCCATCAATTCCGTCTCCCCTCCCTTAACAAATACATCTGTCAAGATCTTATCAGCCCCCTAACAATACTACAAGATACCCCCACCTCTTTGAATAAAACTTCCTCTACTTCAATTCACTTAATCTTTATTGATAACCTCCATCTATAACTTCACTCTAGTACGACAATCTCACATCCAACTTGGGACGAACGACCCCTCTCTTTTTCTTCCCTTGGTTAGGGTGTTCAAATTTAGCCGCTTGCTTCAAGTCCCGGCCAACATTGTCCAAGTCCTTAACCTTATAAACCCGAACAATCCAATTTTGCGAAGTAAATACTTCCTCGACTGTCAGCAACTCGGGGGCATTGGCGGCGGGGATTGTTTGGCCCCGGACCCGGTCGGTACCATCGTTGCCGCCAAACAAGTCATTAAAGCGGTAATAGGACATCTTATACATGAGGGAATCCTTCATGGTTTGGGTGGCTTCACCATCGACCTTATACTCGCCCCTAGGGGTGAAGAACGACCGTTCACTCACCTCTTCGGGCCAGATCCCCTCAGCAATCCGCACCATCCACAAGAACTTGTTCATGTCATCACCGGAGTAGCCAAGAAGCCCGCCGAAAATCACCAACACGTAGTCGACATCGTGCTGGCGCAAAATCTTGTAGGCCACTTCTTCATTAGAGCACATGGCCTTACCCACAGTAGCAATATGAGTATTGTTCCAGGTATTATTGTCGACCAAAGTGGTCCGGTCAGCCATGCCACCAATTTGGTAGCCATAATCCCACCAGGCCATCACTTTGGCGTCTTCGGCAGTGTTCATCCGTAGCCAGTAGTAGGCCTCTCTGTAATCATCAATAATGTGTTGCAGACCATCAGGGTTCTTCAGGGCAAGCACCACCGACGGCGATGAGTAGGCATGCAGGGTCACCCAAGTACAATGCATGACAAAGTAAAACAAATAAGTAGCAAACGACATGAGAACCACCCCCTTGGCCAATAATTGAGCAACGGGGAACCGTTTCTTGTCGTTGTTGGCGCCCTGGAACAATTCCACCACGTTCAAGTAAACGTCAAACAACTTGGAGATGGCAATGGCCCCAGCAACACAAATCACGGGTGTCAACGTCAACATCAACCGAACCATCACCCCAGCAAAGTACAGACACAACACCCCATAAATAATGACAAAAATGTGTTCATCCTTCAAGTCCTGGAAACACAAGTAGAGACCCGCGGGGAACAACCAAATGAGCATGGAAGTATCGAAAAAGAACGAGGGCCAGGCCGTGGGCTGATGTTCCAGCACCGAAGCGATGATGGGGATATGAATCTTGGCATAGTTGGTGTCCCACAACGAGTAGAATCGACCAGTCCAGGGGGCAATCCACCCCAAAGCAGTGAGCCCCACCAATCCCAAGATCCCCACTAAGATCACCGCCACCACCAGCACTGTCAAGAAGGTCTTGAACTGGGTGTGGTTGACGTTCAGCCGCACGTAGTCGCCAAAAGATACCAATTGAAGGAGACCAAACACCCCCAACGCCGCCATGTGGTCATTGGATCGAATAGGCAAGAACCCAACAAAGGGAATCTGCATCGATGCTAACGTCCCCAATGCGTACCAGGTACAATACGCCGAGTATAACTTGCGGCTATATCTCCCCATCAAAATGAGGACAAACGCGTGCAAGGGAATGAGGTTAGTAATAAACACATAACCCCCCCACGCCAGCACCATGTAAAAGTAGCACAAGGCGGTGATGGTGCCATAGAACATCAGCCCAAGCTTCAACGCCTTGATCCAAAAGTAAAACGTCGCCATCAACAAAGTAATAGCAATGGCTTCATTATCATAGGAACCGGCCACCGACCGAGAAATGTACCCGGGGGCAATCCCCATGAATAACGCCGCCAACAACCCAGCATTGGAGTCCTTCATCTCCTTGGTAAAGTAATAAGTAAACACCGCCGTCAATCCCGAAAATGCCGGGGCCAACATCACACAAATGTTTCGAATATCAACGGGGAGGGCAAACCAGTTCCGCAACGCATGCCAAATCGCCCCCGACGTTACCATCAACCCAGGGTAAAGGGTCCCCCCGGTAACCCGGCCCAAGGGATACCAGGTACGGTCATCGAACCAATTGAGGAATTCATAGAATGAATGGGTGACAAGGTATTTGGTGGCCCTAAAATTGAACCACGGGTCAAACTCGTGGATGATCAGTTCGAACCGAATCACCGAGAATAACCGCAGGGAGATGGCGGCCCCGGCAATTGATATGATGATCACTGATCGGAGAAGTAACCTGATAGTGTCGACCTTTATTCCCCCGATGGTGGGGGCTTTGGTGCCGGCCTTAGTGGAGGACATGTTGAGGTGTAGTGTTGGTGACAGGTGGAAAAATCATGCGCGCGAGCCGAGAGGGACGGGGGGTGAAAGGGGAGGACAAAAGTGGCACCAAAGGGGAGTAAGAGGATGGGGCCACCAAAGGGGAGTAAGGGGATGTAGTATAATCGGAATTGGGGGTAAAGGTAGGATGGTTGGCAATTGGTGGTCAATTGACGGTGGTGGTGGCGAGGTGGTGAGGTGAATGAAAATTTTAGAAATTTTCCAAAAAGTGGAAAAAATCGCCATGGGGCAAGATTGGTGAAACTCGAGGACACTAATCCGCAAGTTCGAATTACACAACACTTGATTTTACAATTACCCGTTACCTTCGTCAACTGACTCAATTAGCTCACCAAATACACCACCTTCACTACCCTTCCACCCCCTTCCCTCCTCCTCTCACCCCCTCCTCATCTCGGAGGACCCTCTCGTAAATATGCACATCCATACTTCTTATCACACCACACTGCACATAAGCCCCTCACCATGTAAACAAACCCAGTGGGAAGTTAACCACCGAGGACCCTAGGACCCTGCCTCACCTTCCTTGCCTAACCGACCCCGGACCCTGGCCATTGTTACTTCCTCACCCCTAAATCCCCTCACCCTAAACCCCACCACTTTTTCCCCTATATTTGCCATGGCAACTACCACACCTCTAGCCAGAAAGGTTAACCTTGGGCAAAAAAACCCGTGGTGCGTGCAGAACCCCACACCAATCCGCGTGGTTGTACCCACCATTCGGCAACCGCCCCCGAACCATTGACAACTACTCGATTGGAGCCACCCACCTTCCTTAACCTGGCGTGGGTCGCCATCATCCCCCGCCTCGGATGCAGGCGTCTAACGCACCCCTCGGGTGCCGCTCCGCAAACAAAAGCTCGCCATAAGCACCTCACTTGCTGAAGTATTTGTTTACCTTGGCTTGCCGGTGTGTTGTCCCAGTTACCGGCATCGATAACCATCAACCACTCTCATCGATGACCACCGCAGTGTTTACGTTGTTGTTTAGCCCCAGCTATTTGCCTGGGGCATTGCTATTGGCCGTGAGCATCCGCCGCCAGTTGCAATTGACGGCAGACCCCGACTCTACCACGGTGGGGGTGATGGTGGACCCCGACAGGTTTAATCAGGACCAATTGCGGCTATTGGAGCGGGTGTTTGACGAAGTTGTTAAGATTGACCGGTTGGAGCTGACCCAAACCGCCAAGTTATGGGGAGAGCTCCGCCGTCCTGAATTGGCACCGACATTTTCCAAGGTGTGGTTGTGGCTGTTGACCCACTATGACCGTATTCTTTATTTGGACGCCGATACGTTGCCGCTTGAACCCCCCGGCCAAGGGCTGGTGGTGGACTTGTTGACCAAGGTGGAGGTGCCAGTGCACCTGGTGGCGGCGCTGCCCGACGCTGGTTTTCCCGATGTATTCAATTCGGGGGTGGTGTTATTGCGGCCTAATTTGAATGATTTTGCCCAATTGGTGGCGGCGACCCATGTCCCCGATCTGGCGTTTGATGGCGCCGATCAGGGTCTTCTTAATCAATACTTTAATCCTCAACCCGACTGGGTGGCTCTGGGCCAGTCATCGCGGTGGGTGCGGTTGCCTTTTGTCTACAATTGCACCCCTCTGGCTCAATACCAGTACTCTCCTGCGGTGTCATATGTGCTGACGGCGCTGGTACCATTGTTGACGGTGCTTCCGGTGCCATTATCCCAACTGAACCAACCCGACAGCGCCAGCGGCGGCCCCACCGACCAATTGGATGCCTACCACCAGGCGGCGCTTGGCTACATTTCCCAACAACTGGGGGTAAAGCTCATGCACTTTATTGGGCCCAACAAGCCGTGGTTTAATGAACTGGCTCCAGTGTTTGCTCCTTGGTGGCTGGCGTGGCGGCTGGCGTTTGGCGATAGAAGCATCCATGAAGTGACCGCCGGCGACGTCGAGACGGTGTCCCAGCTGCCAGTGGAGGTGTTGCAAGCGGCGGCAGTACCACCACCACCACCTGTACCTCAATCTGGGGCCAGCACCGATTACCAGTCGCTCTTGGTGGACCCCCACCTGTACAACTCGATTGACTGTGACCTGGGAGATGGCCACGCCTGGGATGCCACCAAGCTGGCGCCCACTCCCGAACCCGACTATGGCGATAGTCATGATTATACCCAGCTAGAGAGTGGCATGAAGAGCTTTCAAAATGAGTGGGACCGCGACCCTGCCATTGACCAAGTGGAAGAAGATTGGGGGGAATTGGATGCCCAGCGGCCTCGCCAGCCATCTCAGTTTGAACCGGTGGCGTTTCCTCCACCGGTGCAGGTGCCGCCGCCGTCGGCGGCATTGGCGTACCAATTTGTTCAACCCGAACGGGTGTTTGATGGCAGTGATTACTTTCCTGTTCACAGGTTGCCCCAACCAACCAGACGGGCTGAAGACGATGCCGATGATGAAGATCTGGTGATGGAGGAAATTACTGAAGAGACCCAGGTGGATGAAGAGGTGGAGGGAGTGGTTAGTGAAGATGAAAAGGCGGCCACAGTTGAGGCTAAGCACTATATCCATAGTCGACTGGTGTTTCCTTGGGAAGAGCGGGAGGAGATTGAAGGGGTGACTGCCGAGAGAGTATGGGAATAGGCAGAGTAATATAATAGCATGGTTGTAATTTTTTGGCTGATTACCACTTTTTTCAATGCTGATATTAATTCCCAACTTAACTAGTAATAACTCAATAAAGAGGCTGGCATATTACCCCATATATCTTTTAGTACAGCTTCTAACTATAGCTTTTACATTCTTTTCGAATTCACTCTGATTCTTGATTGGTCTAACGTGGCAGGTTCCGATACGTGGGCTTTATTTAGTGACCTAAACAGAAAATTTAGCGTTCAGAAACTTTGTATAAAGAGGTATTGGCCTAATTAGATAAGGAATGGTGTTGGACAAGAGCAATTAACACCATGATGGCGTAATATTAACCATCTACAATAAGCAGCACTCTAGCGCCAACAGAAAATATAACTCATTGCATTACAGTTTCGTAACTAAACAATTATTGACATTAATGCTGTGGAACTATACGTTATTGACACCTTAGGAGTTGTTGCTTTGGTACCTTTGGAACAGAACAGTAGTAACCTCAAAGCTGGGGAGATTTCTGCTCGTGGTATTGGTACCAACCTAATACACCAGTAATGACTCGTTAAACATACTAGCTTATGGTAAGAATCGCCAGATCCAATTGAAGTTTAACAACAGGGAACTAACTAGCTTAGTATGTTTACCAACACCAATTGTAGGGTAATTGAACCGAACCAATTAGCTTGATATAATAGCCACCAACACCAATCGAAGTGTAACTAAGAACAACCAATCAGCTTAATATGATTACCAATACCAATTGTAAGGTAGCTGATGGAACCAATTAGCTTAATATCAGAACTACCAACATCATTGCAGAAAACAAAAGAATGGTGTCACAAAATAAGCATAACTTAATTATCGTTTCACAAAGGATATGCAATATTAACAATATAGCAATTGTTACCTTACAGCTTCTTAATTCGACTACTAAACCGTTCATGTTCTCCTGTTCTACTCTTTCGTATCTTCACAACTCTTCCCCTCTCTCATCTTAGATCGGAACATCTGGCCAAATCAGATCTAATTTCAAAATCGTCAATTTTGCAAAAATCAAAATTCAAAAGTCAAAATTGCAAAAGTCATGTTCCAAAAGATTCAATCAAAAGTCATATCTTACTAAAACCACACCCCCAAGTGACCCTCACGGCTGAATGACCCCCCTTATAAATTGTGACCATATTTGCCACTTTTACCTAAAGGAAGCATTTAGAACCACACATAAATGACGTTCCAACCCCTTTTTGATCACAACTTCAGTCTAGACTAATCTAATCTGTAACGCCACCACTATACTATCCCACTTTGAACCTGCCACTGTAAGGGGCTGGGTTTGATCCACTGACACATCCTGCATACATCCGAGTCCATCTCCATCCTGCACACACCCGCCGCGGCGTGTATAAGGCAAACGAAAAATTCTTCATCAAATTCATCCTTTAAGTTAGTTTTATATATTATTACTATCCATCATGTCTGCCGACGGACTTACTGAAATTGACGGTCAAATCGAAACCAACTACGACACTGTTGTCTACAAGTTCGACGACTTGAACTTGAAGCCCGCCATTGTCAGAGGTATCTTTGGTTACGGTTACGAAGTAAGTATTGCCCCTTTGTCTTGCCCCTTTATCGCCATCGACCATACTAACAATAGTCCCCTTCTGCCATTCAACAAAGAGCCATCTTGCCCATTACTGAAGGTAGAGATGTGTTGGCCCAAGCCCAATCTGGTACCGGTAAGACCGCTACCTTTACCATTTCTGCTTTGCAAAGAATTGATGAAAACGAAAGAGCCACCCAAGCTCTTATCTTGGCCCCTACCAGAGAATTGGCTTTGCAAATTAAGAATGTTATCACCTCCATCGGGTTGTACTTGAACGTTTCCGTTCATGCCTCCATTGGTGGTACCAACTTGACTGATGATATCGATGCGTTCAAGTCTGGTGCTCAAATTGTCGTTGGTACTCCCGGTAGAGTCTACGATATGATTGAAAGAAGATTCTTCAAGACCGATAAGGTCAAGATGTTCATTTTGGATGAAGCCGATGAAATGTTGTCGTCTGGGTTCAAGGAACAAATTTACAACATTTTCAGATTGTTGCCTGAAACCACCCAAGTGGTGTTGTTGTCGGCCACCATGCCTCAAGATGTTTTGGAAGTTACCACCAAGTTCATGAACAAGCCAGTTAGAATCTTGGTCAAGAAGGATGAATTGACTTTGGAAGGGATCAAGCAATTCTACATCAACGTTGAATTGGAAGAATACAAGTTCGACTGTTTGTGTGACTTGTACGATTCGATCTCGGTGACCCAAGCCGTCATCTTCTGTAACACCAGATCTAAGGTTGAAATGTTGACCACCAAGTTGAAGGCGGAAAACTTTACCGTGTCGGCCATCCACGCCGACTTGCCCCAAGCTGACAGAGACACCATCATGAAGGAATTCAGATCGGGGTCGCTGAGAATCTTGATTTCCACCGATTTGTTGGCCAGAGGTATCGATGTCCAACAAGTGTCGTTGGTTATTAACTACGACTTGCCCTCTAACAAGGAAAACTACATCCACAGAATCGGTAGAGGTGGTCGTTTCGGTAGAAAGGGGGTTGCCATCAACTTTGTCACCGACAGAGACGTTGGTATGATGAGAGAAATTGAAAAGTTCTACTCCACTCAAATCGAAGAAATGCCCGCCGACATTGGTTCGTTGTTCAACTAGGTTAATGGTTAATAGAAATGTGAGCGAAAACAATTTAGGGTGTAGATTGGTGGCATATATACAAGGTCACAACCCCTTTCTGGCGTAATACATGTAGGCCCGTTGTTGTAAGTGTTCGGGGAAGGGAGTAATCACTTCGGATTGGCCAGGGCGCGCGATGGGATCTCTCATGTACACCGCATGGCAGGTTGCAAAGTTGATTTCAATGTGGTGAGGCAAGATGGCAAAGGCCCCGAGGAATGATCTGGGGGTCCAAGGAGTGAAATAGGCCTTGGTGGGGTCTTGACGACCGTATAATCCTTGTTGCCAGGGTAAGTTAACCTTGGCCTTCAGCTCATCCTCCAATACCGCATCCTTATCTAACTTGTCATGGTAGCGGAGCACCTGGCCGTAGGCAGGAGAGTAGGACTTGGCCACCGCTTCTTCCAGGAGAGAGCTGACCCGGATATGTTCCCATACCGTCTTTCTCATTTCTCCTAACAATTGCTTGACGTGGACCGCCAATTGGCGTTCACTGTCACTGTCAAAATCGGGTTTACGGGTGGTTACCAACTTGTCGGCCACTTGTTCGGGGTTGGCCAGGTCCAAGATGGGGTGGCGGGCATTGACCAACATTTCATAAACGGCGAGGGCCTTGTGAGCGTCGCCATGGAAATTGGAAAACGTCTTGACATTAACATCATCCTTGCCCTTACCAGTAGCGACAATTTGTACCAATAACAGTTGACGAGTCACTTCGTCCTGCTTTTGCTTCATTTCCGTCATTGCCTTCTTTTGTTTATCCTTCGAAGGCTGTCTCGAATCCGCTACAACCGCATCGAGTGATTTGGGTTTCGCTTGCATGAGTTCCCAAGTTTCCTTGGGGTTGGCCTTGGCCTGGGTAACGTGCTTGTTCCACACGGTGATCTGACGGTTATCAATCTTGATTGCTTGTTCCAACGAGGGTTTGGCTTTACCAAGGGCAAACAATACTTTTTCGGGGTTAACATGGAACACATCGCCCCCAGTTAATGGGAACGAAGGGTGCTTGATCACCACCCCATTCACCTGAACATGACCCCCAAGAATAAACTGACGGGCTTGTCTGATCGACAGGGCAAACATGGCCCGAAACACGGCAAACTCTAGCCGCTTTTCCAATACTGCATAAGTCTGGAGGGCCATAGGGGTGGTGGCCACCTGTTTACCCTTTAATGTAGCATCCATTTGTGTCACCGTTTGTAACGATGGATCAAACAACGTCTTGAATCTCAGCTCATTGAGATGCTCACCATGGTAAGCCCGAGTTTCTTGCTTTGCCAACCACTTTTGCTGGTAAAGCGACTTGTGGTTATAGTTGGGGAACTGCTTCTTATACAAGTTGAACAAGTTATACTTGTTCATCGATGCCCGGACTCTCCCCCGGAGCAACGAGTTGATGTTTTGGGCCTTTCTCGGCATGGTACTGGGTCCTAGTTATAGTGAAAATTTTCGCGAAGCAGTGGTGAGGTGAGAAAGGATGAGGGGGGTAGGTGGTGCACCACCACTACGGAATGGAAGGGAGGGGGTAATAATTAGTGATGGGGATCAGCACCATGGCCACCGATTCCGCCAGCGACGAGGGGGCCGTGATGCTGTCTAGTTGTCGCACAGAAAAACATCTCACCTCATGGACGCCGCCTGGACCATCGACGACGAGACCCTCTTGTTTAACCTAGTGTGTGACCATAAACCGGCGGGCAAGCACCGGGAGGCCAATCTCGCCATAATCGTCTCCAAGCTCAACCAGGGCCGGGCCCCCGAGGCTCAATTGGGAGTGGGGGACGTCCAGACCAAGCTTGGGACTTATTGGAATATGGAGCGAGTGGAGGAGGTGGAGATGAGTCTGGAAAATGAAGAAGAAGATGAAAAACTGCCGCCAACAAAGGCAGCTACTCCTGATAATGATGATGGCAGCGGCGGTAGCGGAGGCGGCGTCGACGACAAGGAAACCAAGCCCAAGACTCGAAGTCTGGCGCGAACAAGGGCCAGGGCGACAAGGTCAATAGTAACGGCAACGCCGACGCCAAAGAAGCGCACCCGGGCCACATCGGTAAAGGAGGAAACTCCGGCGCCAAAGCGGGCCCGTAAGGATACTCCCAAAAAGGTGACCCGGTCAACCCGGGCAGCCAAAGTAGAAGATGAAGAGGAAGAGGCCGAAGAAGAAGACGACGAAGAAGATGAGGATGGAGACGACGACGACGACGATGAAGAAGAAGAGGAGGAAGACGACGATGAAAAGCCCGCCAAACGGACTCCTAAACCAAAGCGAGGACCAGCGAAAAAGCCGCCGCCAAAAAGAGCGACGCGATCAACTGCCACCGCCACTAGACGGTCGACCCGTAAGAAGTAAGTATGGTAATAATGACGAATATGACCACCACCACCTCTAATTTGGCACCACCAAACCACCCTACCAACCCATTGATCTCATCTCATCGATCAATTGCGTCAGCGCGACATGATCCAATGGGTCCGGGGTATACCTACCAGATTATTACCACTTAGAACACCGCTAATCCAATGTCATCGTTGCTATACCAACAAAATTGGTGATTGGGACCGAGGAGGACGTACCGCCGCCAATTCCCTCCCCCCACTCTACCTGGCTATCAGAAATCACATCAATAACCATACTGGTTGCGTTTGTCTTGTCCAGGTGGGATCGTTCTACGAGCTCTACTTTGAACAGGCCACCGAGTATGGCCCCAAGTTGGGGATCAAAGTTGCCCAAAAGAAAACCACTCACTTTACGATCCCCATGTCAGGATTCCCCCTCTACCAACTTGCCAAGTTTGTCAAGATTCTCGTCCATGACCACCATACTTCGGTTGCCATTTTTGACCAGTACCCTGATGCCGCTTCTAACGTTATTCATCGCAAGATCAGCCGGATCGTTAGTCCTGGCACATTGGTGGATGAATCATTTGTCAATTATGCTAGCAACAACTACTTGTTGGCGATATCATTACCGCCAAATGTTCCTATTGCTGATCACAGTACCCCTGTGGGGCTAGCATGGATCGACGTTAGTGTAGGAGAGTTCCATGTTCAGCACACCACCTTGGCTGATGTCATGGACGACATCGCCCGCATCGGTCCCAGTGAGATCATCTTATCTGATGAAGCTACAAGTGTAGATGCCTTGGTCCAGTGGTGGCCGGGTCTCAAGGGTATCGCCAGCTACTTTGTTCGATTTCACTCCGCCAAGTACCGGGACCTCAAAATGGCGTTTATTCACGACCAACAGAAGCTTCGCAAACACATGGAACTGTTTAGCGTGAGGGAGCTGGCGGCAATGCATTTGGCATTGTCTTATATCAACGTCAACTTGCCCGAAGTGACGCTCGAGCTTGAAATGCCCCACCAGTACTATTCGACTAAATACCTTCAGATGGACATGAGGACTCGAGAGGCGCTTGATTTGACAAAGCGCCAGCTTGCGGGCAAGCACTCCGTGGCAGGACTGTTGTTAAGTGCCATTAAACATACCGTAACCACCTCGGGGACTCGAATGCTTACCCAATGGCTTCAGTCGCCGATAATGGATACGGGAGAAATCAAGATGCGCTTAGACCATGTTGAGCTGTGGTTGAACCTGCCGGTTCTCCGGAGCCGGGTTCGGTCCCAATTGAGCACTATCGACGACATTATCCGTAATAGTCAACGTTTGGTGGTCAAGTCGGGCGATGTTGCCGCCAATTTGATCGCCATCGCCGATACCATCACCCGTATCGGTGAATTAGTTGATCTGGTGGCCACCAGCGATGACCCTATTCTTCGATCACTAGCCGAGTCAATGGAGGTTCCATCCCATTTAAGTGAACGAATCCTCAGTACTCTACATGTTGAAAATAATGAAAATGTCATTTTTGAACAAATATTGCCCCCAGAACACTTTGAAGATCCTAACCTGGGCCTGTACTCTAATGCTCTTGTCGAGCAATACCGTACGGCCGCTGTTGATTCTCCAACGTTTGAATTTTCCGTTAAACCTGACTTTAATCCATCATTGGCGTCTTTGCATGAAAATTTACAATTGTTGAAGTTGAAAGAAGCCAAAACACTCGAAGAACTTACTCTGGCCCTCCAACAGATTGATCCCAAGGTGACGGTGGCTAAACGGTCTCAATTGGGCCGCCATTCTAATATCATCCACATCAGTACCAAGGCAAAGTACTGTAGTGACATTGAAGCATTAATTACCAAAGAAGATACCACTGCGTTGAGAGAGAAGCGGAAATCAACGCTTTTAGCTAAACCTCGCCAGTGGAGTTTACTTCAAAACCAGCTCGATGAGGTGGTGGAGCTCATTATTAAGGAGGAAACCGCTATTATTGAACAATTGCGCCAGCAAGTGATTAGTACCGTACCTGCCATTCGAAGTTTGGCCCGTAGCTGTGACTTTATTGATGTTACTCTGTCGTTTGCCGTGCTTGCTCATACCCACAATTTGGTCCGTCCCAAATTCACCAAGGCCATCCAGCTCCTGGTGGAAAATGGCCGACACTTGGTGGTAGAGTCGGGACTTAATTCGGTGGGCAAGAATTTTCATCCCAATCACACCAAACTCTCGAATAGACTGGGTACTACGTGGGTGGTTTCTGGCCCCAATATGGGAGGTAAATCGACATTTCTACGCCAAAATGCTCTTTTGGTGATTTTGGCACAAATGGGGAGCTTTGTTCCGGCAGAAAAGGCCACATTGCTGGTGGTGGACCGGATCTTTACCCGGATCGGGGCTCTGGACGACTTGTACAGCGATCTCCTGACGTTTATGGTGGAAATGGTTGAACTGGCTGCCATCTTGAACCATGCCACTCCCCAATCGCTCGCTATTGTCGATGAGATTGGTCGGGGGACTTCGGGGAAGGAAGGATTGGCCATTTCTTACGCTACTTTGGTATACTTGGTTACCATCACCAAGTGCCGGACCCTCTTTGCTACTCATTTCGGCCCCGAATTGGCCGAGCTTTTACTCCAGTTTGGCATCGACGATAAACGACTCCGGTGGTATCAAACTAGAGCAGGCGACCATAAGCTTGAACTGGGGATTTCTGCCACTTCAAATGCATTGGTGGTAGCGAAACAGGCCGGGTTCCCTCCTGAGGCATTGGCTATTGCTGAAAATGCCCTCAAACACTTACATGGCCCATTGCTGCCAAAGGAAAAGCAGTGATTACCTACCTACAGTTGATTCCAAGGTTGGTCATGGTATTTGATTACATATTCTCGCTATACGGTTGGGGATGTTGTCCCGTTGGTGAGGTGGTGGGGATGCAATTTTGTAAAGGTTTTTATTGGCGTGGAGGGTAATAGCCTTGTTGGTGAGGGGGATGCTGTTGTTGTTGCGCCTGTTGTTGCGCCTGTTGTTGTTGCTGGGCCTGCCGCTGGAGGTGCAATTGGTACTGTTGCATTTGTTCCGGGGTCATTTGCTGGGGCAAATGATTGGGAGGGGGGTACTGTTGCGGTACCCCGTAGTACTGTTGGTGCTGGGGCGGCGGCTGTTGCTGGTAGTAGCCGTAGGGTTGTCGCTGTTGGTTATTGTAGTACTGTTGTGGTGGCTGTTGAAATTGTTGGTGCGGCTGCTGTTGGTACGATTGGTAGGGCATGCCGTAGTACTGGCCTTGTTGGGGTAGTTGTTGTTGTTGTTGATGCTGCTGTTGTTGCTGCTGCTGTTGTTGCTGCCACTGTTGAAGCTTTTGGTAATATTGTTGCTGCTGAGCAGTGGTCATTGGCGGCTGTTGCGGCTGTTGCTGCTGTTGGCCAGGGTAGCCGTACCCCATTGGTTGGAACCGTTTCTGCGGCGGCGGCACCAAGTCAGGCACTTTACCCTGGCGTCTCTTTTTCTTGCCCTTTTTCGCAGCTGCCTCCGACTCGTCATCGGAAAACTCTTGTTCTTCCGGTGGCAATTCTTCATCATGACAATTCAGCGCATCGGTGCCCTTGGACTTTAAGTTATCAGTATGGACCCATTCCAGGTCACTCACAACGTAATATACATCGGCGCCCTTCATCTTTTGAAAGGGGATCAATTCTTCTTCCAGGTTGAATTTGACCCGGTAAAGAGGGTGTTGAAGACGGCCAAACGTTTCAAATACCGGTCCGAGAAGAGTGCGGTCTTCAAAGCAGAGGACTGACCGTTCTTTTAACACACGGAACTCTCCCGAAATGTTTGCCTTGACCACCACCAGTCCCTCCACCACGCTCACCACCGTTCCCAATTTCTCAATGGCGGAATTGTCGGGAATAAAGTAGTCATCGGGCAATACGTAAGCGAATTCATTGATGACTTCATTTTTGGAAACGATCGGTCCCGACGACTCTTCCATTTCTTCTTCGGCGTAGTCGTCCTGGACGTAATCATCGTCATCATCATTATCTGGTTCATCCACTTCGGAAAAGTCATCTTCCAGCAGCAGTTCTTCGTAAGTGATTGGGCGGGAGGCTGCTCTACGTTTACCGCCGATGAACCCTGCCACATCGACGTCTTGGGTTGGTTCGGAGGGGGCGGCGGCGACATCGGTTACAGGAGCAGTTTCAGTTTTGGCTATCGGTTCAACTTTAGGAGTAACCCCAGTCAGTTGGTGAGAGGCCACTTGGTCAAACGATTGGCTGGTGGGTACTTGATCAAATGATTGAGTAGTTGGTTCGATCTTCGGGAGTTGTTGATCGAATTGAATTGATTGAGTGGGTACTGCCAGAGTTTGGTCAAGTTCAATTTTGGGTTGAGGTTGTTCTGGTGGTTGCTGAGCCAGTTGTACCGCCAGTTGAGCAATATGGTCAGCAACTGGTTGGAGTAAGGCGGCAGTAAGTCCATCGCCATCAACATTAGCATTATCAACTGGCTCATTATTAACATCATTATTAATCTCATCATTAACATCATCTTTTGTAGCACCACTAATTGGTGGTTCAATTGGAACTTCTGGTAATGTAGCCAGGTCAATGGGAGCCACCGAAGGTAAAGGAGCAACTTCGGGTACTGATGAGGTCTCAGGGACTGTTGCTTCTGGTACTTCTGGTACTTCTGGCACTGATGAGGTCTCAGGCGCTTCTGGTACTGATGAGGTTTCAGGCACTGGCACTTCTGGCACTTGTTCACCACTGGCCCCAGAAGTAATCACGGCTTCAGTTATAACCTCACTAGCAACCTCATCAACAGGTACCCTAGTTTCAATGGTCACATCCAAGTCATTACTACCAACTTTAGCTTGGTCACTTTCTTCAACCACTGGCACAGGAACCGGAACTGGGGTCGAATCCAAAGCAACAGGAGTAGAATCTGGAAGAAGAGCGTCCCCAGCCTTTCCATCCACCGATTGCCCCGCCACCCCATCAATTTTTCCCCCATCACCATTAGCATCCACCGGAGCCATCGGACCACCCAATTCATTATTAACCGGTAAAACTCCACCATTCTCATCCCCTCCAACATCCCCCCCTACCTCTTTCGCCAAACCCCCTCCAAATTCGTCATCCCCCGTCAATTTATCGTCAAGGCCACCTTTGGCATCCCCCGTCACCACGGCGTCACCAGCTGCCCCCAGATGAACGGGGGCATCGTCCTGAACTCGTTCGTCCATTGATTAATAGGCAAATGTATCAGCAATATCCTCAGATATCGTCAAACTTATGTATCTCAATGGTCACTTCGGGCCACTCTCAATGATGATATATTTGTTTTTCTCAACTGGTGCTGGTCGCGGCTGGGAATTGGGAGCAAAGGGGGAGGTGGCAATTGGCTGGGAGTTGGCAAGGTTAGTGAGGCTTTAGAAGTGGTTTTAGGGGGAAGGAAAGATGTGAGGGGGTTTGGGATGACTTTGGTGGGTTGGCATAATTTTCTAGTTTACCCGGGTCTGACGCAGGGCACCTTAAAAATACGATGACATGCAAGATTAATTAGATAGGTAAACCACAAATTGATACGATGAAGGTGATGACCTACGCTATTGCCGAGAGATAAAGTGGGGTATTGTTGGGAAAGGGTGGTGGATGTGCTTATGGTTATGGTGGTTGCGTGGTTGCGTAGGTATCGGTTGCGTGGTTACGTAATAGCAGTGTAATCGTTGCGAGTAAGATAATTGCGAGGATGGGAGTGGTTGAAGGCAATGGGAGGTAGTGGAGAGGGGCATGGTAAGATAATAAAGGCAGTGGAGGTGGAGGTTGAAAGGTAAACAAACAACACTATTAGTGGTTAATCATTAATAACTAATGGTGTAGAAGGTGGGGGAACACACATGGTAGCGACGATGACTTTAGTCAGGTGATCACCATCAATAACGAAGTGATAAAAGACTTGATAAAGTTGGCTATATTACCATCACCATAATATTAGATTGTCCCCTAGATTCCTTCTATGATCAATAATTTTAACGGTGACTAACGTCACGTGACCGTCTCTCCCGCTAGGGCTACAACCCTCACGCGCCCCATCGCATACTAAAAGTGAAAAATCTTCACCAAAACACTTCACTATCAATCATGGGTGCCTACCGTTATGTCGCCGAATTGGCCAGACAAAAGCAATCCGATGTCATGAGATTCTTGTACAGAGTCAGATGTTGGGAATACAGACAAAAGAACGTCATCCACCGGGCTTCGAGACCCTCTAGACCCGACAAGGCTAGAAGATTGGGTTACAAGGCCAAGCAAGGGTTTGTCATTTTCAGAATTAGAGTGAGAAGAGGTGGCAGAAAGAGACCTGTCCCCAAGGGTGCCACTTACGGTAAGCCCACCAACCAAGGTGTTAACCACTTGAAGTACCAAAGATCGCTCAAGACCACCGCTGAAGAAAGAGTTGGTAGAAGAGCCGCTAACTTGAGAGTGTTGAACTCTTACTGGGTTAACCAAGATTCTACTTACAAGTACTACGAAGTTATCTTGGTCGACCCCTCTCACAAGGCTATCAGAAACGACGCCAAGATTAACTGGATTGTCAACCCTGTCCACAAGAGAAGAGAAGCTAGAGGTCTTACTGCTGCTGGTAAGAAGTCTAGAGGTATCAACAAGGGTCACTTGTACCACAACACTTCTGCTGGTAAGAACAAGACCTGGAAGAAGCACAACACTCTCAAGTTGTGGAGATACAGAAAGTAAGCAGTTTATCGGCTTTAATAATATCTATTTCCATCAAGATTGTAGAAAAGAATCGTATTATTTTAGATTGACTTGCGTTAGTTTAGGCTGTTACCTGATATGGGTTTATTTCAATGGGCTCTCCCTCCAATGGGCTCTCCGATGGGCACTTGCTTCATTTAGGGAATCCCATTTTGTTTTCTTGCTCAAAATTAACCTCTCTTTTTAATTAGAATATTGGCTATTTCTTCACTTTGTTTCTGCTTGGTCTAATCAATTAAAAGGGGTTGTACTCTTGTCAACAGCTATTTTTGACTCCTTCTAACCACCTACACTGATAGCTCTTTGTTAATTTTTAAAATACAAGTGATTCAACTCTTAACTCTAATTATCCTTGGTTCAAAGCATCAATAATCTGTCAAATCTGAGACCACCACAATCGTGTATCATCTAATTGGTTACATTAACTTTCTTTGATTTCTCAAGCAAATAAATATTAGTATTTCGAAGTAGCCCCCTCATTACCTCCATGTCTCCTGTGGCCTGAATGGTTCCTTAATTTTTCAATCAAATTGAACTAGCGGTTGACCATTTTTAGGTCACCTTGCTATTGGGCCATCCCATTCTTATCGTATCTCTAAATCTCAACTGATCATTACACATCATTTCAATTATTGACTTGGGGAGTTATCTAAACTGTGGTCATGACCACTCCAAATTAGTATGGTGGTAGTGAGATATTTATGTGTGTTAGATGCTAGTCAACGACAATTGTCTAAATAATGTTGGACACAAATTGGTGGATCGAGGAGTTTGTAACTATTGGAGTGAAATCATGATTGAATGGTATGAGTGCAACTTTCCTGATCGACTTCGTATATACGCCAAAGTTATAGGTCGTTGATTTAACGAATATTAGTGTAGTTAAATTGTACTGATGAAAGTAAAAGCCGTTACAAAGGATGATTTTCATCAATTGGGTTTGGAATTGATGCCATTGTGATTGAACTACCTTTCAATTACTCAAATTGTTCCAATTGGCATGTACGTTGCTATCGTGTGATGACGTTAATTTAATAATCCCAGTTGGCCCGTATGTTACTCATGTGTGATGATTTTGATATAATTAACCCTAGCTTACGTCACTTGTGCTAAGAAGTGATGACTTTAATGTAAAGCACCCCAAGGTACACAAACTGTCCCCAATGTGTTCTACGCCGCTAGATGTTGTTGGTTCAACTTAATGAAGACTAATGTACCTAACCAATCAATAATAGTACTATTGATTTTTGGGAACACCTTAACCTTCCTCAATGGTGATATTTGCATTCTGATGAGATCCCCGTCCATTTCCGTTGTTTCAGCCCAATAAGTCCAAATTAGACCCGATAGTGAATTAACCTAAATATTGACCAAAGCGACTAACCTTGATTCATTCTCATAAAATAAAAAGATCGTCGTTTCTGACTTTTATCAACCGAAATTAAAAATTCATGTCATCGGTCCTCCCCATCTTAACGGATTTTATCCTTATTCTGTTCTTATTTCTTTCTTATTTCCTTATTCTCACTACCCTGACAACTCCTTTGCCTTTTTAATCAATTCACCTGGCCCATAAGTGGTAACCCCTTCCTTAGCATTGGCAGCTTCATAAACCGCCACCCGAGCCACATCGGCCCCAGAAATACCAAACGTCAAGAAATTCAACGGAGTATTGGCAGTCCACCCCCCAAGTTTCATAAAAAAATCATTAAGCCAACCATGACTTTCCTCCCGTTGACCAACAAGCGCCCCGGGCCGTAAAATCACCGTTCTCTTGAATCCAAGCTTGATAATTTCATCCTCCAATTCGCCCTTAATTTGTAAATAAGGAAAGTACGACCCCAGCAGCGCCCCTGCCGACAGCACAAGCACTAAGGTATCCACTCCGGCCTCCTTGGCCGCCTTGGCCCCAGCTAAATTGGTACCATAATCAATGGTCTTAAAGTTGGCAATTCCCCCCGCAGCAGCCCGAGTGGTACCAAACGCGGAAATATAGGACTGACACCCCTTGGCTTCGGTCTCAATCGCTTGAGGCCACTTGCTAAGGTCTGATTCCACCACATTGGTGTTGCCGCCAGTCAATGCCCTTCTGGTGACGGTATTGACTAGCCAATTCTTTTCCACCGATTGTTTAAATACTTCTTTGCCAACAAACCCAGTGGCTCCAAGTACGAAGATTTGCATGGTTTAAGATAATGCCCTGGCACGGCTATTCGCATCCTTTTATACTTGGGTGGTGGCGTTGCAATTGTAGGGGGCAATGAGGTCACGACAGGGGGGGAGGAAGGAATGTAAGGGGGTG